>QZGG01001701.1:0-55855 GCA_006409495.1 Sedum album
CAGGGTGAAGCTCTTTAATTATCCATAAAGTGTTTTAAGTTAGTGTTCCTTTGAAGTGGATGACTCTTCTAAGTTTGAGCCAATCAACTTTGAGCATTGGTTTTATTTCAAATCTTTTTAATAGATTTTCTTCCACACGTATCCATGCTTCATTTCTTGTCCACAAGCCAAGTTTTTGTGCTTATTTTAAGCTTAATTAGTACAAAACTATTGAAAGAATCGATAAAGATTAAAGGCAAAATGAATGTCAAGTGTTGGAGTGGAGGTGGGGGGGCCGCATGTTTAATATTTGATTATCCGAGTCTAGTTGATTAGGGTTTTTTCCGAAAGTTTAGTAACATATTTCGTCCCCTGGCTGCATCCACAGGTCATGCAGATTCTGAATGTAAGCCATTGGAACAGCTTATAAATTGATGCTTCCATGTATCACCTGATTGCACAGCTCAGCTTGGACTTACAGGTAATTTCATGGCAGCTTATTTAGTCTGACATGGTGTGCGCATTAGTAAAAATACATATCCATCTCTATGTAATTTTCAGTTCAGATGAGCTGTAATTGAAGTATATTTTAGGAAGTAGCAAGTTCATTAACATCATAGCATTATTTTTCTTGCAGTTTGAGAATGATTGATGATAAAGGCACTGATGTGCCCGGACTGGACCTGAAGCTGACTTATGAGGGTGAAAGCAGTGGCTCAGCCAATCAAGAAGGGGTCCTGAAGGAGCAAGATCATTTGCTTCCAATTGCTAGTGTGGGAAGACTAATGAAGCATACTCTACCTCCCAATGCCAAAATCTCCAAAGAAGCTAAAGAAACCATGCAGGAGTGTGTGTCTGAGTTCATTAGTTTTGTAACAGGTGAAGCATCTGACAAGTGTCGCAAGGAGAAGCGGAAGACTTTAAATGGTGATGATATTTGCTGGGCTTTGAGATCTCTTGGATTTGATGACTATGCTGAAACTACTAAAAGGTATTTAGATAGATATAGAGAGTTGGAAAATGAGAGGGCGGCTAACCAAAATAGGGAAGGTAACAACAATGCTCAAAATGACAACGAGCAGCCTCAGAATAACCCTGCTGTTTCTGATACTACAACCACTACCATGAATCTGTACTTCTGAGATCTAAATTAGAAATATTTTTAGTTTCCTGAAATTTTGAGGCAGCAGAAGCTAATCTAGACGGCATAGCATAATTTTGTTCTTCTAATTTTACGTATTTTGTTTCTGTTGAAGTTGTTGAGTATTTCATTACAAGAGTTCCTTTCAATATAACCATTGTCTACTTGCGTCAGTTCTATGAAGTCTGTTTACAGATGTCTGACCTTTATGCATCAATGTTTTGTCAAAGATGTTGTGTGATTATTTTTCAGTAGCCATTTGTGTATCATCAGTTGCTCAAAGCACTTGCATGATATCAAATGTGTTAAGCTGCTGTTTTGGTGCGTCTTTTGTAGTATTTGACTTGCAAAGTTTCGGACGATTTGATGCGTCTAAACTTTAATGTTGAAAATAGTCACTGTTCTTTGATTATCATTTACAAACTCTTGTAGCATCTTCAAATATGCGGCGAACGTTGTTAGCTCAAAGTTTAAGAAAACTCAGAGTAGGGTTTAAGAAGGGGATGAGAGTGAGCAGAGGAGGTGAGATGAGAAAGTTTGAAAAATGTTTGCTGTCTCTTTTCTTATTCATTCCCATATTTAAATACAAGCATGTCAGATAACAAACTCCAAAACAGAATTTGTCATTATATGCCAGCTCATTATCTTTGGAAGGATCTGGAAAGGCAGGATTGCAGCTCAAGTTTATTGAAAATCTTTCAGCCAAGCCGGTTTGGAGCATTGCGCTTACTTCTTGGCTCATTGTTGGGTTTGGTAACAGTTTGGTCAGTCTTCAAACGTCCAGACAGTGGATTCAGATCCAGTACAGCCGCAATACTTTACAACCATTCAAATTCAAAATTACGTAAGATTATATAAAAAGTATTAAAATGACGTTGTTTTGACACTCGCAGCAAATAACCACGCTGCACGAGATTGGGGTCTTCAAACAATTTCCTCGAAAACTGCCTATGTTTCTTCGGCAGTCTCAATGTGTTACTTGAGTAGTATTTAATATGGGAATATATTGGTTCGATAGATTGTATTCGATGGGATACAAGATTTGTGTTGTAAGGCTCCCTGAGTAGGGCATTTGTCATTTGTGGGTTTTTTTGTTAAACTATATCATCCCCTGTTTTGAACATTTGATATTGGGCACGAAAATTAAAAAATATGAAAAAAATGAGTGAAGATAATAAATGAAGAAAGAAAAGAGTTGAAAATAAAAAAAAAATAATTTGATTGATAATAAATGATGAAAAATATTAAAAGTAAGATAATAAATGTACACAAGACATCGAAATTGACTCGTAAAATAAAGACAAATCTCATTTTCTTCCAGACTTAAAAATTAACAAAAATTTCCAACAGATGTCTCCCTTTGTTGTATTGGATCAATATCTTAGCTAAACAGGATATATGACCAAGGAGTTGTGCCCTAAATTAGGGCGTATTCGATTGAGGATGATGGTTTTGTACTTCTTCAAACTCCTCATAGATGAAATCCTGTACGTCCAGCATTAATGAATTTGTCATATCAATGTGATAATCGCTTTGATTAATTTGTTTAAAACAGCTTTGATATATTTACTAACCGTTGCTACATACTCCCTCCGTCCCACTATGTTTGTCCACTTTGATTATTTTCTACCTCACAAATAATAACGAGAAAAGACGATCGTAACCACCGAGCATCTAAATCCCAAACTGGGTCGAATTGTTATCGAAAGGTGATTTCTTGATGCTATCATCTGAGAACTAAACTGATCTGTTCATGTTGGTGTAGAATTGAGCTTGTTTGTCAATAAAGATGGTTTTTTTCACAACGGAGTCTTTGTTTGTCTTGTTTTTTGTTCAGATTCAACATTTCAGTTTAATCTCTGTCCAATCAAGTGTTGTAATGTTTGCATGTGTGTTCACTGACATCTTATACTTGTGTATTAATTTCAGTTTTCAGAATTTTCACCCGCGCAATGGTTAAAAACAATACTTTGGTAAGTGTTTTTCTTCTGTTTTTACAACTAGTGTCTAACAAATGTGTATACTTAACTTACCCATTGTCTCCTCCAGGAACTTAGCAGAATTGAGCAACTTCCGGACGATATTTTGCTTCTTATACTGTCCTTACTCCCCACACTTGCTGAAATTGCTCGCACTTCCATCCTTAGTTGGAGATGGAGATACGTCTGGCAAAATATCACTATTCTGGACTTTGATGCCTCTGCTATGTTACCTTATGACTTTGATGATACACATGCCCACTGGTATAAAAAATGGGTGAACAAAGTTATCCGAACCAGAGCTGCTATATTTGGATTGCCTCTATTCAAAGAGCTTCGAATTCGGTATACATTGGATTTACTTCACGGCTCGCGTATTGGAAGGTAGATCATCTCCAATCAGGTTGAAACACTTCATTTAGAACTTGGTACATTTAAATCGTGCCTTATTCAAAACAGAAAATATACACTTTGTGAAGAGTTATGGTACAAATCTCCATCCGAACTTCTCAGTCTTCAATACTTGAAATCACTATGTTTGAGGAATGTGAATGTTAGTAAACAGTTCATTGTGTTCATTCTATCAAACTGTTCGATCCTTGAGGACTTGTCGCTGGAATATAATGGAAACTACGATGACCTAAATGTTAGTCGCACACCTCCTCTTCAGTTGAGGAGATTGTACTCTTATGCAGTTACAAAACTTGCAGTCAATGAAGTTTGTGCCCCACATCTCACATCCTTGCACTAAAAATCGCGCATCTTTAATCCTCAGAAGATTGATGTTCCCAAGTTGAATGATCTAGCAATCGGTAGTTATGCTCCAATGCAACCTATGGCGAAGTATCTCGAGCCCTTTAGGAATTACCTTCCTCAACTGGAAAAGCTTGAACTGGTTACAAATAAGGTATGTTCATTACTCAGTCGTAGCTATGATTCTTTAATTCACAAAACATTAAACAAGTCTGAAATCATGTTTGTAATGAAATTTCTAATTAAAATACATTATGGTGTTTCAGATTGGTGAGTTTACATTGATACCAATTCCGGAGCTTGTCAAACTGACATATATCAAGATAAGCGTCGTCTGGGACACAAACCTATTGGGAGTAGCTTCTGTACGCAGTGTGGTGGCTAGTGTTTGTGCAGGTTTATGCTTGGAGGGAAAGCTTATTTGAATTGTAGTTGTTTTCAGTTTGTATTTGATACGGTGACGTTTAGTTTAGAGTAGTACACGGCATCGTATTGAGTCAGGCATTTTCCCCCTTTGTACTTAAACTCATTTGAGCTCATTAATTAAAGTGTGAAAGATTTTTCTGAACGACGACGGCGAATCTCAGATCCGGCGTTGGAGTTCTTCATGGTATCAGTTTTGGTTCGATCTTGATAGAGCGACGATCTTGAGGCAAAGACCGTCGTTGAGTGAATCTTGCTGAATCTCAGTTGAATCGAGGAGATTAGTTGCTGTTTCGTTTGGCGATGGCGAACGAGGAAGAATCGATTGCAGCTGGTTCGGCAGGAAGCGGTGGTCCGAGTTTGGTCATCGATCCGTATTGCGTGAGTACGGGAGAGATTTGCACAGGCAAGTCGATTGTCAAGAAGGTGTTGATTGGAAGAGAGAACTATGTGACTTGGAGGAAGGCGATGGAGATAGCCCTCTCCGGTAGGTCGCAACTCGGATTTGTGAGAGGAGAGTATCCAAGGCCCTCAGATCCTGTTATGTTGGCGAGATGGCAGCGTTGCAACGATATTGTGATGTCTTGGTTGATTTCGTCAGTTTCGGAGAGCATCGGAGAGCATGTGATGCGATCTAGAGATGTGATTGCTGCGTGGAGTGGCTTGAAATAAGGTACGGAGGTACAAATCTTGCAAGAAAATCTGTGTTGATTTCTGAAATCAGTAATTGTGTACAAGGTGATTGTGATGTAGCTGCTTATTTTGACAAATTGAGTAAGCTTTGGGAAGAATTAGATTCAATCAAGAAGATTAGATCATGTGCTGCTACTGGAGTGTGTGTGTGTTGTAAAGAAACGGAGGAAGAAACTGAAGAGGATAGAGTTGTGAAGTTCTTGATTGGATTGAATGATAATTTTGCTGTTGTGAGATCAAATGTCTTTGCAATGAAGCAAGTTCCGAATATAGATACAGTATATGACTTGGTGACACAAGATGAAACACAGAGAAATGTAAAAAGAAGTGTTCAGATGGAATCCTCAGCGATGTATGGAAGCAATACATTCAAAGGGAACAATGATAGTCAGGGAAGGTACCAAGGTTCAAGTTCTGGCAAGTTTGGGGCTGGCAGGGGCAAGCCGAGAGTCCAGTGCTCACATTGTCAGATGCTTGGACACACAAAGAGAATTGCTACAAGATAATTGGATATCCTTCAGGCTGGAAGAATAAAGATCCAAACAGACCAGCTTTGGGTAAGTTCAATGCAAACAATGTTAGCAATAATACTGACAATGTGTCTGGTGATAAAGATTCAGGTTTCAAACTTTCAAATGAGCAAGTTGAGCAAGTTTGTCAACTGTTTGCTACGTTCAAGAGTGGAAATGCTGGGAATGTTCAAGCTAATCTGCATATGGCTGGTACAGTTTATTCTTATGCAGCTGTCGTTGATAATGATTGTTGGTTGATTGACAGTGGGGCTACATGTCATTTTACATATAATAAGAGTTTGTTAGTAGATGTTAAGTCTCTACAGAATGATTGCACTGTGAAATTACCAAATGGAGTTAGCATACATGTCAAGTATAGTGGCACATGCTATTTGAGAAGTGATCTCATACTGTGTGATGTTTTGTTGATTCCGGAATTCACGGTCAATCTGATATCAGTGAGCAAGCTCATAGAGGATAACAAGTGCAAAGTTCAGTTTGATGAATATGGTTGCACTGTGCAGGACCAACAATGCAAGAGTATACTAAGGACTGGCATGCCTAAGGAGGGGTTGTTTTCTACAAGAAAAGCCTCTAAGACCCAGGCCTTAGCTGTGACAAAACCTTGTAATGAGTTTGAACTATGGCATAACCGGTTAGGTCATATTTCTGCTGATACAGTTTCTGTCTTTCTTAAGAGTCACAATAAGAATGTGCAGTGTCATAAACTGGATTGTATGGTTTGTCCAATGGCAAAACAATCAAAGCTGCCTTTTCCTGTGAGTAAACATGTTTGCAATGATATTTTTGAGCTTGTACATGGTGATGTTTGGGGTCCATTCCATGTAGAAACTATGTCTGGTCATAGGTACTTCTTGACATTAGTTGATGACTTCTCTCGTGCTACATGGACTTATCTGATGAAGTCCAAGTCTGAGACAATTGTGTTCTACGGTTGTTTGTGAATATGATTGAGAATCAGTTTGAGAAGAAAATAAAGAAGTTCAGAAGTGACAATGGCAGTGAGTTCTTTAATGCTCAAGTGCAGAATTTCTTTCAATCTTTTTGGTGTGTTCATCAGAGTTCTTGTCCATATACCCCTGAGCAGAATGGGGTTGTTGAAAGGAAGCATAGACATCTCTTGATATTGGAAGGGCTTTATTGTTGAAGGCAAATTTACCAAAGGCTTTCTGGGGAGATGGAATTCTCACGGCGACTCATATTATAAATAGAGTTCCATCAAAAGTTTTGGAGGTAAATCCCCTGGGAAGTTTTATTCAAAGGTCCTGCTCCAGTTGATCATCTAAGAGTTTTTGGATGTTTATGTTTTGTGAATTCCATTCCGGGACAAAGAGACAAGTTGGATCCAAGAGCATTACCAGGTATATTTTTGGGATACCCAGCAGGACAGAAAGGTTATAAGATTTATATCTTGGATTCTGGTCAGATTGTCACAAGTAGGAATGTTTTTCAAGGAACACATATTTCCTTATCAGAATTTATCTGCAATTAAACCGGTTGCAGAACCAGGTGCTTGCCTTCCTCAGTTAATTCCTGACGTTGATGATGATGAATTTTCTGATTTACATGTGTCTCAGGAACCATCTCATGAGTATGATTCTGATTCCCGGATACCTCCATTTCCACTCCTGTCACAGTGCAGCCTACTAATGTTGATCATGATGAAGTCATAGATGTTCCCTTAGCATTGAGAAGGCAGCGACGAGGCATACATCCTCCGAGGTGGACGAATGATTTTGTTTGTAACTCTACTGCTGAGAAAGGTACTTCCCCTCATACAGTGGATAAGTTTGTATCTTATGTGAAATGTACAGACACTCATCGTCAATTTGCGCTAAGTATATCTGCAATAAAGGAGCCATCCAGTTTTAGCCAAGCTTGCAAGGATGAAAAGTGGATGCAGGCTATGCAACTGGAAATTGATGCCCTTGAATCCAACAAGACCTGGGAAATCACTGATTTGCCAAAGGATAAAACATTGGTGGATTGCAAGTGGGTTTTCAAGGTAAAATTTCATGCTGATGGCAGTGTAGAGCGCTACAAGGCCAGACTTGTGGCTCGTGGTTATACACAGATTGAAGGCTTGGATTATCACGATACATTCGCCCCTGTTGCAAAAATGACAACTGTTAGATGTGTTCTAGCATTGGCTGCAGCTAAGAAATGGGCTTTGTTTCAGCTTGACGTCAACAACGCTTTCTTACATGGAGTGCTTGATGAGGAGGTTTACATGAAACTCCCTCCTGGATTTTATAAAACTGAGAAATCTTGTGGTAAAGTTTGCAGATTGATTAAGAGTCTTTACGGTCTGAAGCAGGCTTCCCGTCAGTGGTTTGCTCAGTTCAGTAATGCCTTATTCAGTTTGGTTTTGATCAAAGTCTCAATGATTACTCCTTGTTCACTTTGAGGAGGGGTGCTGATTTTATAGTTCTTCTTGTGTACGTTGACGATGTTATACTCACAGGTACTTCAGTAACAATCATTGATGAAGTAAAGATGTTTATACATGGAAAGTTCAAGATAAAAGATCTGGGGAATCTGAAATATTTTTTGGGGCTTGAGTTGGCCAGATCACAGGATGGTATTTTTCTGCACCAACGCAAGTATGCTTTGGAGCTTCTTGAAGACACTGGTTTTACTGAATGCAAGCCAGTTGCCTCTCCTATGGAGCAGAAACACAAGTTAAGCCTCTCAACTGCGCCTTTACTTGAGGATGCATTACATTACAGACGTCTTGTGGGAAGGTTGATTTACCTTACAATTTCCAGACCTGATTTGGCCTACTCTGTGCATATTCTCAGCCAGTTTGTGAATGCTCCTACAGAAGAACATCTTCAAGCAGTCCACAGGGTGTTACGCTACATTAAGAATGCACCAGCTCAAGGCATTTTGTTCCCTGCTGACTCTGATCTCAGTCTTAAGGCATTCTGTGACGCTGATTGGGCAGCTTGCCCAATCACTCGTCGTTCCATATCTGGTTTTTGCATCACTTTGGGCAAGTCAGTCATCTCTTGGAAGGCTCGAAAACAGCATGTGGTCTCTCGTTCTTCAGCAGAATCCGAGTATAGATCAATGGCAGGCACATGTTGTGAATTGGTCTGGTTAGCAAGACTTTTGCAGGATTTGGGGATTTCTGTGTCTACTCCAATTCCATTGGCTTGTGATAATAAAGCCGCGATCCATATCTCTCACAATCCAGTTTTCCATGAGAGAACCAAGCATGTGGAACTGGATTGCCACTTGGTCCGTGCTCATGTCTTGTCCCAGTTCATTTTGCCAATTCATATAGCTACTTCCGAGCAACCGGCGGACATTATGACAAAGCCTTTGCCACGGGAGCAGCTTCTGTACTTGTGTGGCAAGCTGGGAGTGTCGAACTTCCTCCACTCCGCAGCTTGAGGAGGGGTATTGGGAGTAGCTTCTGTACGCAGTGTGGTGGCTAGTGTTTGTGCAGGTTTATGCTTGGAGGGAAAGCTTATTTGAATTGTAGTTGTTTTCAGTTTGTATTTGATACGGTGACGTTTAGTTTAGAGTAGTACACGGCATCGTATTGAGTCAGGCATTTTCCCCCTTTGTACTTAAACTCATTTGAGCTCATTAATTAAAGTGTGAAAGATTTTTCTGAACGACGGCGGCGAATCTCAGATCCGGCGTTGGAGTTCTTCAAAACCCTGCCTGTGATCTAATCATGAATTTTATCAAGTCTTGCCCTTCGCTAGAAACATTTGCTTTTCAGATAACTCATGCTACTACTACCTTTTTATTAAAGATTTAACTATCTGATATCATCGATAACTAAGGCATTTTGACGCGAAGTGCCCTTATGTTCAAACATATCCTGCATCCATCTGTCCCTTTTATGGGAACCTTATGATGGTGGCTCCCGTCAAACTTTTCGTAATGGCGGGTGGTTCGTGGGATGATATAAACATAAGGGTGTTTTCATGGCAAACCACTTAACTAAGAGGTGGTAATGTTTTAGGGTTAATTACAGATGACCACCCGCATAATATGCCATATTCCATGCCACCACCCTTATATTGTAATATTACATTCGACCACCTTTATAACTAAAAACTTTCCAAAGAACCACCTCAGTTAACGGCAGTTAACGGAGAGGGTGGTTAAATGGAAACAAAATTGATTATAAAGGTGGCGAAGTGGAAACATATTTATTATAGAGGTGGTTTATTGTAATAAAAATAATATTATTATATTAAAAAGGGTTAATTACAGATGACCACCCGCGTAATATGCCATATTCCATGCCACCACCCTTATATTGTAATATTACATTCGACCACCTTTATAACTAAATTTTTTCCAAAGAACCACCTCAGTTAACGGCAGTTAACGGAGAGGGTGGTTAAATGGAAACAAAATTGATTATAAAGGTGGCGAAGTGGAAACATATTTATTATAGAGGTGGTTTATTGTAATAAAAATACTATTATTATATTAAAAAATTAATATATTTAACGGTAACGGTGACAGTACAGTGCGTGGGTGGTTGATTGGAAATTTTATACTTATAAGGGTGGTGGAATGTATTATTACAATATAGGGGTGGTTTGGTGGAATATAGCATATTATACGGGTGGTTATCCGTAATTAACCCTATTAAAAATTAATATATTTAACGGTAACGGTGACAGTACAGTGCGTGGGTGGTTGATTGGAAATTTTATACTTATAAGGGTGGTGGAATGTACTATTACAATATAGAGGTGGTTTGGTGGAATATCGCATATTATACGGGTGGTTATCCGTAATTAACCCAATGTTTTATGTCTCGCTAACAATGTAATGCAGATGCAGGTACTTAGTTATTTTTCTTTCTGCTTTTTGCAGATGGTTTTCTGCAAATGTATCGATAGGAACAAACCACAACTTGGTGAAAACACAGGTAATATTGTTGGATTCTTTCACTTTCGTGCATGTTTTACTTACAGAAAAAAATTTCATCTGATTTTCGACGCAAAAAAATACCATTGTTTGTGTGGGATATGAGTCGTTATGTTTTTTTGTGTAGGAGGCGGGTTATTGTTTTAATTTACTGAAGGTGATAGAGTTATATGGCCATGATGATACGCCAATTAGTCAAGATATCGTAAAGTTTATTATCAAGAGGTCACCTAACTTAGAGAAGCTTATTGTGTATGTACATTGTGATTGCCTATTCAAGTATGCTTCAGACTTGAGGCCAATTGATCGGGAATTGTAGCGGCTATAAAAGCAAAAGCTAAGAAACTATGCAAAAGAAGGCCTAGAATTGAAATAACAGTAATTGTATGACATTTGATATTATTTATATGTTTGTGGAAAGCAATCTACGTTTCTTGATCCATTGTAGCAGTAGTAATGCATAATATTCGGAATTTGTAACAAATAGTTAGTGGAAATTCCTTTAAAAGCAGAACACAGGAACAAAAATGGTCATATAAGATTCTAAGGCAACCTTAACTGTCACCTGCTCCAGACATGAAGGTTCTATAAATACCAAGGAGTACAGTGAGGATGCCAACCAGTGTAACCTGAGGAGAGTCTGATGTACTTGTCCGGACAGTTATCTGTCCACTGGATTTGTTGTTCAACCCCAAACGGACAGCCACTTTTGAACCAAGTCCAACTGAAAATTGTGACTGGAGAATGGCATTAAGTGTTGTATCTCTTCTGCATTTTACTAATGATAGACCCAGGGAGGATTGATCTTGGCCGATTGGGAAGTCTGCGTCTCGTAGTTTTATTTCTAGATTAGCTCCATATGCAGCTTCACTTTGGGATCTGACTGTTCCGGTGCTACCAGTTAGAACAAGACGTTTGCCTATGCTTAGTTGATCTTCGATTTTCACACCAGTGGCTACATTTTCACCCAGGAATGTGACAGCAAATCCGGCTGTGGTCTTATTCTTTCTGAGGTTTTTGAATTTTGTTTCACCACTGACGATATAAGCTAGCTTCTTTCCGATGGTCTGAATGTCAAAACCAGCCACTGTTGATGCGTTATTATCTCCATGTTTAACGGCAACTGATGAATCAAGATGGACGTTGAACTCTCTCTTATCTTTGGTAAGTTGAACAATGATGGACGCAGGAAAGCGACTAGCTATTGCCAGGCTTTGCTCAAGATTGACACCATCATAGCCACAATCATGGTCCCATCCGTGGTTATCCAGAACCGGTCTTGTTACTAACTGCGAGGATGGCTCCAAGAACCTGTATCTGTAGACTGGATTATCACAATCAAATGAAGGAGGCAGTATAAAGTCAGGCAAAGGAACAGGCACTGGCGCAGGAGCCTCGTTTTCAGGATCCGCTTCATAACCTAAGAACTCGCTCTCAGGTATCTTTCCTTTCTTCATCTCTTTCATTTTTTTCAACTCTTCTTTCAGTTGCTTTTTTTGCATGAGCTTGACCCTATAATTATACTCTTCATAATATGCTTTCAACTGTTCCTTGTTAAGTTTAGCGAGCTGAGATTTTCTTAGAGGCTTAAAGGGTGGGAGCTGGTCATACTCGTCCACCTCATCTTCACCTTCAGACTCGGAGAAGTCATTTAGGTCTATGTCAGAATCACCATCATCCCCACCCATATCAGCAGATAGCTTAGGATGTGCACGGGACTGCAGAAGCCTAGATAACAGATACTGGAGAGGAGGTGCACGCATGCGGAAACCAAAGAGCTTCTGGTGGTTGAGCTGATCTTGTTGTTTATAGAGCGCACTTGCTTCAGATAGAATTTTCATAGAGTAGCAAATCATCAACAGCTGAGGCCTCCAGGCTTGGCCGTTACGAAGGATCTTCTCTCCATTTCTATTCTTACTGCATGAGGGATGATTCTCAGCAAGGGATACCTGGTTCATCATATTTGAATTCATTAACCGAAGATCACCAAGAGCTTGTCCTATTGACTGCTGAACAGCACGAGATCGTCGAGCAACGAATGCTTCATAGCTCATAGGAGTGCCAGCCAGGCCGTCTAGGGGAGCAGATTCTGCATGAGTGAGTAAGACAAGGGCACATCGCCAAATTGTTGGACCCAGGGAGCTAGTGATAGTCCTCAATAGCGGATAATCATCCAGATCTCTGGTCCGAGAATCCAATCTATCCACGTAAAGGACAATATCTGGAGGGCATTTTTTAATCGCTTTCTTGACCGAAGCTAGGATTTTCATATTCGAGCACTGGTCATTCACGGAAGTATTGAGGCCAGGTGTATCAAGCACTCTTAAGCGGACTCCATCTACCATTCCAGTAATTTCTTTCACAACAGTCGTAGCAGGCTCAAACGCGTTGGTACCGGTCTTATTCTCACCAAAAATGGAATTTATAGTAGCACTCTTGCCCACCCCACTTTTCCCGATGACCAATAAGTTCAAAGAGAAGTTGAGATTGTCCTCAGCATGATTCTCAAGTTCCTGAGCTGTTCTTTCTGCGTCATCAAGGCTAAATACTTGATTTGATGGTCTGCCAGCTACAAGGAACAGACGATGTAAAACTTGAGCAGCAATTGAATCGTCGGGGGATTGACCAAGCCTGTCAATGAGCCTCAGAAACTTAATCCGCAACTGCTGAATGCTCTCTAACTTTTTCTTATCTTCTTCACTCAATTCTTCTGTTGCAGTGATATCGGACGAAGACAATAAATTTGGCTGCACTTGACCGAGTGCAGGTCTTGCTCTGAGAGATGATACAAAACCAGCCGGATGCTTAAAAGAGAAAAGATTTGATACATCTTGAGATGATAAAGTGACATTACTATCAGAATCAATATGGGCTGCCGCTTTCAGAAGAGCAGCCAATGAGGCAGAATCAAACAATCGTTTCCCACTTTCCTCCTCATCCGAGTCTGCTTCCTCGTCAGAATCTGTGACAATCTGCCCATCAATCATTTGCGAACGGTCACGTGAGCTCTCAGCCCCAGAGTGTGAGCCACCTACAGATCTTTTGTCCGACTCATCCAGGAACTGTTTACCAGCTTCTGAACTTCCAAAAACCATATCATCTGTCTCATCATCACTGAACGAGCCTTCCCTGTCATGGGCTTCTTGAAGAAGGCGTTTAATCTCATCTTCTTCACTTTCTTCATCATGTAAATCCTCAGCATCCGAAGTAGCATACACTTGTCCAGATTGGTCAACTTCACTCACTTCATCATGCACCCTGACATGATAGATACCTGCAAAAATATGAGACATTCGTAAATAAAATAGCAAGAGATGTTCATTAATATTAAAGCGGATTCAATAAAAGTCCTACATGTTTATTACCTGTTTCACGCTTTCGATCATTTTCTGAATGCAAAATTCGACCCTCAATATTAACAGCAACTTTTTCCTGATCAAGTTCATTGTTTAGCAGCTCGAAAGCATCGTCAACATTAGTATCTCCTGCATTAATGTCATCCTCACCTTCCTTTGAATCTTTGACTACCACAACTTCAGGCTCTGAAACATTCAGGTGAATGGCTTCCACCACAGGGTCAACTTCGACTGTCACTTCCAAACCCTCTTCCATCACGACCTCATCTCCTAACTCGGCAGCGAATGACTTATCTACTTCTATAGACCTTCCATATACATGAACTTCGTCACCTTCATTTTCAGAATCGTTTGTTTCCCTCAAGTAATTGACATCCTTTTCGGAATCACCATCGCCACTAAACACCGGCACTTTGTTTAGGGCCAGACTATCATTATTTAAACTCTCTTCTTTAGTCAAACTGCTGACCAACAAGTCATTTGTCTCCACAATTTCAGCCAAGCCAATTGTTTCCTCTAAGTCATTTACAAGAGTAACTCCCGGCTCCTGCAGACCAACTTGTATAGCCTCTAAAACTACATCACCTTGACTTGTAACTTTCACATCATCTGCTAGCGCTACTGTCGAGTCATCATTATATGGTGTCAACAACATGGACATATCTTCTTTCACAATCTCGACTGACTTATCCTTCTCCCTTATCTCAACATGTTTCTCACCAAGCTCTTCATCAATCTCTTCATGCTTCGCAGTATCTGTGCTCGCTACAAATGCCGGTTTCACAACATCCTCGACAACAGCCACTCCAGGCTCAACAACATTTACATCCATATTGATAGACTCAACAACAGCATCCCCTCCGTTGGTAAACTTCACCCCATCAACCTCAAATAAGCCCTCCTCCCCAACAGGATTCAAAATAGCTGACTGAACCACCTCCACATTATCAACTTCAACAGCATCATTATTGATTCTATACTCCAAGGAAACTTCTTCATCACTCTCGGACACATTCAACTCAACACTACCATCCTCATCATCTTCAGACAACTTAGCAATAGGCCTCAATGACTCAAAAGTCTCAACAAACGTAACATCCACATCCTCCTCCTCATCCGCAAAATACGGCCTCTCCAATGCCGCTATAAACTCCTCCTCACCGCTCAAAAATCCTCCCTCCTCTTCCTCGCTACTGCTAGTACCAACACTATTCAAAATCCTAAAACTACTCGAACCACTAAACTCCTTCCTCCCATTCACCTCAACACCTCCTGCTCCACCTCCATCCTCCACAACATCACTCCCATAATCAGACTCAATCTCATCATCCTCGTCATCATCAAAACTAGGTGAAGCTCTAACCCTAACCAAAGGAGCAACATAAGGAGTCGGGGTCGTCGGTACAAAACCTGTACGCCTAGTCCCGCTATCACTCCTAGAAATTGTACCGGAATCCATACAGAGATGACCGCAGCTAGTGAAGTAGTGTTTAGAAGGTGGAGTGGCAGAGTTGGATATACGGAGGGAAAAGATTAGGTTTTTGGAGGTGGGTTTTATGAAATGTGAGGTGGGGTTTGGGGATAAGGTGTCGCCACTTCGACACTAATCTGGGGTTCTGGATTATGGTTCGAGGATGAGAGAGAAAATTAAGGGTTTCTGGTGGCGTTTAGGTCTTCACGGACAGCTTGGGGACGAAGATGATGACATTTTTTTCATTTTAAATTTTAATATCTTTTCTTTATTTACAACACTAGAATATAATACATCAAGATTCAAGAGGGATTAGAAGCTTGAGCTAATAGACCTACAAACTTAGGACAGCAATTCAGGTCACTCCAGCAATTCAGGTACTCTTTTCACATTCAACTAGGCGTGTGTTGATCTGGTCTTTTTCATTCTGGGTAGCTTTACAGGTGGTGAACTTCAATTTACAAACTATGGACCCTGGCAATTTAGTCTTGCGAATAACTTGCCTTCAAATTTCAATGACAGCTTTGAAAGAAATTGCTCGTGTTTCCTTCCTACGGTTTCATTAAATGAAACGACTACCAGACTGGCCATTGAAAATAATAGCAGTGCTAAAATATAAGTTCAAGGGTTAGCGTTACGGTCATTGTGAATGTAATTTTTTTTTTTTTTTTTTTTTTTTTTTTTTTTTTTTTAAAAGGATTATCGGAATTCACTCCTACCTCATGACTCGAACCCGAGACCTATTGGTCCAGGTAGTGGGTGCCTAACCACTAGGCCAACCCCACTTGTCAAAGGATATATATATTCTATTTAATGAAAATGATTACATTTTCTGGAAAGTGAATTCAGAATAAATTCACCTTGGCATGAACCTCAGCTCTAAATTCAGAACAATGAACTGCAAACAAAGACAACCTTAAAGAACTGGGCAGCGAAGGCTACACTTGTGCATTTTCTTCACTAATCAGTACAGCTGCATCAGGGGCCAAACTCAGTTTTCATTGTTCAGTGTTTTGGATCTTTCGGTGGAGGCATCTCACCATGGTCAGGCCTTTTGATCCCCAAAAAATGCTCAACCTGGAAAGCAAGCAGAGCAAGAAACCGTTAAGGAACTATTGCCAAAAATGGTGTGACAAGTCCCAATAAAATAGTGGCAAGTTTTTCAACCCTTGACAAAAGTGTTTCTACTTTACTTTCCCATATATCAAGTAAAACTACGGGTAGAACTACACACACAAATTAAAGGAAGGCAACCCATAGAATGCACGACTTTGGAAACATGGGTAACTAAATGAGTGTGTTTGATGTTAAATTTTGTTTACTGACCTTTCTATCTCCGAGCATGGGTGTCAAACTTCCAGGAAATGACTTCTCAACAGTAGCAAAACCACTTCTTGGGTCACTATTTTGCCTGAAGAAACAAAAGAAGCGTGTTAGAAACTTCTGTTTATTTCCATGCACTGACAATATTACAAAGTCCATAAATGTAGATTCCTTATTGAAACTTCAAACTAGCGTTAATATTTGTGAAACTGAATAAGATATTCAACTATATAATGTTATCTTTTACTAAGCAACCCTAAATGCCCAGGTTAGCACTCATGGCATTCTCTTTCATGCAGAAAAGGCATTTCACATTCATTTTTGGTTTGGTTATAAACAGTTTTTCTTCTTTCAAACTTATTCAGTTTTTCAGCTTAAAATAATTTATGTAAAGAGATTAGTAACCTTCGCCCTTAACGTCTCTTAAAAACGTAGGAGAGGACGACCTTTATGAGGTTATCACAACTAAGGTGAAACCCTAAATATTGCTACGAAACATACCCAGGTTTGACATTGCCACTGAGAACAAGATAAGGTGTCTGCATTCGAGCCTGAGCTTCTCTCATCCTCTCAACAGAAAGTGATGGCGTGTCTGAATTTTTCATCTTCTTCATTTTCAATTCTTCTTGAGCCTGTTTAATGCGCTTCTCCTTCTTCATTTTTCCAGGTTCTTTTCCATGAAATGCATGAGAAAGCTTACGAAATGCCTCTTTCGGAGTCATCTAGAAAGAAGTGAGAAGTTAAGAGTAATTAAGTTATAGACACAAATCATATTATAAAGAGAATCAAACGTCAGTGATATTAAATAGCACAACTTGGGGAGTATATTAGCACTATGTCACTTACTATGCGTCCAAACTCATCAACCCTTTCAATGCGGATCTCTTTTGGTTCATTTGGATCACTGATGCCAACAAGCTTGCTTTTCTTCTTGTCTGTGTTCCGGCCACCCCATTCAACAGTTTCTTTGAGGGACCCTCGCTCTTTCAAAAGTCTTAGTGCACCAGATATTCCCTTCCCAAGTGGAACTTCATGAATTGTTTCATCCAGGGCTACTTCCTCGTTCACATCATCAGCAGCCTCCTCCATAGATGTATCTTTAACAACAGCCAAAGCACCAGCTTCCTCTTTGTTTGCTGAAGCTAATGTAGGGTTTTCTTCATCCTCATCCATAAAAGCATCCTTGTCTTCATTATTAGGTATTCCTGATTGACAAAGAAAAAGTCAGGGTTATCAAATACCGTTTCGTTGTTTAATACCATCAGCCACCGAAAATAAATTTTCAGTTTAGGCATCATGCAACATTTACATTTTTCATGATTTTCTTCACTTCAATTGCTTAGCATGTCGATTTTATCAGCAAAACCCCTTTAATGTTGAAATACAATGATTCAGAGGCAAACTCAATGGTGACGTTGCACTTTAAAACTTGAGGAACTTCCTAATTTTAATTGATTAAAATTTAAATATGGAATTGAAAACGGAATATAAAATGAAATTACCTTCATCAAGCTGCAGACTAGTCACAAACTCTTCCATCTCAGTGAAAACAACCTTGTTGGAGTCAGAGTCGACCGTTGAGGAGTCTTTCTCTTGTGATTTGTTGTTCTCCAACCTAGACTGCGCTAGTAATGCAACTGCTTGAGGGCCAATGCCAACATTTTGCTTTCGAAGCGCCCAATTCCTCGCTGTTTTCAATGATTTCTGTAGATCTTCATCTTCTTCAGTAAAAATAGTGTTATCATCTTCTTCTCTGGAGACGGAAGGTTGTTTAAGTTTGAGGGCTTTAGATGCCTCTTCCGCTTTAGCATATGCTGATTGGTAAGCACTACTTCTTGATTCAGCTTCAGATTTCTCTTGTTCGTCACGCCGGTCATGTCCTCTTTTCTTTTTCCTAGATCCAAGATCTTCCTCTCCCAGCCCAGCAGCAACAGCCTCTGCTTCAAGAGCTTCTAAATTGAGTTTATCTCTTTTACGCAATGCTTTCCTTTTTTTAGGTTTCTTGAACTGGAGCATTTCTTCTTGAGTGTAATAATCTGAAGAGACTTTGGAAGGTACTGAGATCTTCAAACTGAGTGTTAGTAGAGTTTCCTTGTAGGCGTTTGCGTAGCTGGAAAAAGATAATAAACATATGAGCTAGTGTTGTAAATTGCATCTGACATATGTTTAGTAACTAAATAATATATATACCTCTTCAAGTTTCTTTTCTGCCTGACCACTGAAGCGTCCACGTTCATCCAAAGTGATCCCCTGAAATATATAAAAGACTAGCTCAGACTTGAAGAAACAATTCCTAAATCTCAGAACTTGGTTAAAACCCAACCTCATCCAAAGCCACGTCATCATATTGTGGAAGGATTTTTCTTTCCATGCTAGGATCTCCGCTAAACCTGAGTAGATCAAAGAAGAAAAATCAAAACAGTGAAAATCAAGAGAAATGGCAATGTAGTTGATTTAACTTACTTGTCTTCATAAATACTGGTTTTCTTATTTGCAGCTTTGTAAGCCTCGTCACGCATCTTTTGTTCACCGATTTCGATATTTTCCAACATATCAGCATCTACATCGGCAGATACACAGGTCTTTAGAAATAGAAACAATAAGATAGTACGAATACAAAAATTATACGGAAAACATACCTTCGTTGAGATCACCGCCAGCAAGAATACTCTGATCCTTGAGAGTCAAGACAACTGCACCACCTTCAATTACTTTGTCGAGTCCATGTAGAATTTTGACTCCAGCAAGATCCTCTGGTGACGAGAATATAAGGACCAAATTAATTAAAGGGCAGTTGTGTAACACACTATTCACTAAATTCCAAATACATCTTGCTAGTTTTAGTTACTTAAATAGGTGCTTCATGTGATATTTCCAAATAAGAGCTTAGGATTTATATCAATGTCAAAACATGACAGGTGTTCAACTAAAAGTGCAAAAAAACTAATCAGCTACCTTATAACATGTGCAAAACAATGTGGGGTAAAGGAGTCATAGCATGTGACCATTTAAATTATACGTAAATAGATAGATGGTCTTCGCCACAGTGTATTTCAGCTATCATGTCTAATGTCATGTTTCTCTATTTCACTGGACACTACTCGTAATACCAACCAGAAAGTAAAGACACACTAAGGCTGAAGAACATAACCGCAGACTCCCATTACTTTCTTAAATACATTGAAGAACCCTGTAAGTAATAATTGCCGTCCTTTATAAACTGTGCAGCCATTTACACCAAATAACCTTCCAATTTCTGCCCTAGTATTCTTAAACATCTATAAGGAGACACCAATCTGTTATTCTGTTTTACTTATCAGAAGACAGTTTTTTAAGAACTGGAAAATCATATAAACAAAAGCATCCTCCTAATTAGACTTCAACGTATTATAATAAACCACTGATTAATCATTAAGTTATTTTGACTACAATACTTTTTTCTTCTTTTCAGTCCTCGCTATTGGCAAGCCTAAGAGTCAAGTCATCTAATGAGAATTACACACCAAATAAACTTAAGAAACAAAACTCTTACTAGATGAGTGCTGCACATCATCTTCGTCCTCCTCGTAATTGTCCTGCAAAGTTTAGAACAATCCTTAATCAATCCCACTAAGAATATTACATCGAAAAGCACACAAAAACAAACAATTGAATAAAATGAAGAGCAATTAATCAAATACAGTACCCTCTCTTCAAGAAGTTGAGAACGCAGACGAGCTTTCTCCTTCTGAGAATCCTTCACCTTTTCAAGCTTCCGGCTCTTCGTCACCCAAGACAACACCTCCGATGGAAGTTGCTTTGTGACCTGTCGATCCTCTTTCATGCCTCCTGAGCATCAACAACAACATCATCATTTTAAACCAGTAATCGAATCTCTGAATCTCATCTTAACATCAAACCAAATTCAAAGAAAATTAGGGTTTCGTATTTACCTGATTGCGAGAACGAAGCTATCTTGCGTTATCGGGAGAAATGAGGCAAATTAGGGTTCCTCCGTCGTCGCGAATCGACCAGACCCGACCCGTTTAGTTGATAGACCACGATCGGGAAATCAAATCGAATTTTTGTGGTCGGTTCAGTCGAAATTCATATCGACTAATTCCTAGCTAGGACCGGCATTTTGAACCAAATACCCGCAAACCCGTTTTATTTTACGGGTTCGAGTCGGGTTGTAATATTAATTTTAATATGTCCTAACTCGATTTACATAGTGCAGTTGCGGTATCAGTTTAATACTTCCTCCGTCCCTGTTTGTTTATTCAAAAACACAAAAATACACAGTTTTTAAGAAAGAAAGAAGGTATAAAATATGTAATTGATAATAAATAGTTTATAAAGTATATGAGTAAAAAAGTAGAATATGTGATTGATATTAAAGGAAAATGGTCAAACTTAAAAGGGACACCCAAAATAGAAAGTGGACAAACATATAGAGACAGAGGGAGTATAAAAAATATAACCAAATCTGCATATCTGCGTTATAAGATAAAGTTATGAATAATATTAACAAAATCAGGGAAATTATTGGAAATTAAAATTTGCTTTGAAAAATAACTCGCAATAGAATTTATTATTCTTTATTAATAGTATAGATACACAGTTTGGATTTTGGGACATTAATTTTTTGCAAAATATGAGAATATTTTATTTATTACAATGAATACATTACAAGCTCAATTCGAACACTACAATTCACGTTGAAAATACCAATATATTATATGACCTTTGAACCAAAACTATATCATTACATGCACTTTGAAAGGAAAGTTATTACATGAAAAAGACTTCACGTGAAGAGTAGAAAAGAGGAATAGTAAAGGGCTCATTCAAGGCAATAAATTTTGGTGAGGCCATACATTGAACTCATGACCTGACGATTTGTATGAAGACATCCTTACCACTTGAGCACGACTCAAGAGGTTTACGAGGATATTATCTCAACTTTTGATTTTGAATGAGTTGATAGTTGAGATTAAATTAATTTTGAATTAAAATGGATTGAATTAGCAAAATACACAGTAGTTGAGAATGACGATTATCAAATGTAAATGAATAGAAATTAACAGTTGACATTTGCATTCAAAAACTATTATTTGTCCTCAACCAAGTGACCAACAGTAGAAAACTTTCAATTACTCAAAATTATCATAATAACATAAAACTGTTCTCATGTCTGATTGATTTAATTTTTAATGTTTGTTTATTTTTATTTTCCTTCAACAAATTATAAACATACCTCCTCTTCTATACCTCTACCCAATTCTGGCGGCAAAATCGACGAAATTAGGGTTTATCAGAAATCCAATCCTCACTTCCGAACTGAGATATTCCGTGGCGTGTTAACGGTTATAATATCTAGGGCTTGTTTGAATTTTCTCTATTGAGTATAGATGGTGGGGGGAATGGCGCTGGCGCCAGTCGATTCGTCGGCGACAATCAAGCCGATTAATAAATCGGCGGTGCACAAGATATGCGCCGGACAAGTGATACTAGATCTTCCATCTGCGGTGAAGGAGCTTGTGGAGAACAGTTTGGACGCTGGAGCTACGAGCATTGAAGTTGCTTTGAAAGAGTACGGTCAAGTGTGGTTTCAGGTTATTGATAATGGCTGTGGCATTTTGCCTAGTAATTTCAAGGTATGTATTTTACTGCATGAAGTTTTATGATTTTTTGTGTATTTTATTTGGTGTTGAGTATATTATTGATTGCTACAGGTACTTGCATTGAAGCATCATACGTCTAAATTAGCTGATTTTCATGATCTTCAGTCTGTGACTACTTTTGGGTTCAGAGGGGAGGCGTTGAGTTCTCTTTGTGCATTAGGGGATTTAACTGTGGAGACGAGGACAAACTCAGAATCGGTTGGGACGCAGTTGACTTATGACCATTCAGGAGTGCTTGTGGATGAAAAGAAAATAGCTCGGCAAGTCGGTACTACAGTTACTGTTAAGAATTTATTCTCCAACTTACCTGTGAGATGTAAAGAATTCAGTCGCAATATACGCAAAGAGTATGGAAAGCTTGTATCGCTTCTAAATGTAAGTCAATGATCATCTTTTTTTGGGTACGTAAAATTGGAGTTCTTTTGCTGAATTCTGATGTTGTGGTGACTGTTTTTGTTTACAATAATTTCTTTTATTTTTGTTAGGCATATGCTGTTTTTCAAAAGGAGTCCGCTTAGTGTGCAGCAACACCACTGTTAAAAATTCAAAATCTATTGTTCTAAAAACGCAAGGAACGGGGTCCCTTAAAGATAACATTATCAATGTGTTTGGTATGAGCACCTTCAACTGCTTGGAGCCTGTGAATATTGGCTTAACAGATTTCTGTAAAGTGGATGGGTATATCTCTAAGGCTGGAAGTGGCAGTGGACGTAACTTGGGTGATCGGCAATACTTCTTTGTGAATGGTCGACCAGTTGATATGCCTAAGGTCGGTAAGCTGGTTAATGAATTATACAGAGGTGCAAATTCCAGGCAGTATCCCATTGTAATATTGAACTTTACCATTCCAACCATGGCATATGATGTTAACGTCACGCCTGATAAAAGAAAAATTTTCTTTTCTGACGAAGGCTCTATACTGAGCTCACTAAGGGAAACTTTAGAAAATGTATACTCACCAAGTCTCGTCAGTTATACTATTGGCACAATGGATGAGGATAAGATAGAAGAAAATATATCCGAGGCAAGTTTGCATAGCGAATTACAGGCACTGCATGGCAATAAAAGCCAGATTGAACATTTTTCTATTGAAGAAGATATTTCAGATGATCACTTAGTGACGAAGTCATCAAAGATTAACTGTCAGGACCCGCTAAAGGAGAAACAGGTGACATGCAAGGACATGGGCAGCGTAGTAAAAGACTTTGCTCTTAGAGTTCATGGAAAGAAACACACTGATAGTTTCTCAGGGTGTGGTCAAATGAAAATCAATGACAATATGCAGTCCACAGCTGGCTGTGGGTTGCCATCTCCAAGACAAGCGGAAACAAAACCAGTGAAGAGAGGCATTTATTCGCAATCATCTATTACAAATTTCATCACTGGTACGAAAAGGAGAGTTGACAGTGTTTTTGCACTATCTGAGTCACCGATCTTGAGAAATGGTTGTCATGAGCAGTGTGAGAGTCCTATATCTAACCATGATTATTGGCCTAAAGTTGATGTTGGGTCTGCTGAGAATAATAGCCGCAACTTTCCTAACAATTAAGAGTTGATAATAGAGTTGTTGAAGTGGATTCTATATCTTCTCCATGCAGTGATGGTAGTGTCATTACATCTAGAAAGGTATTAGAAGCTATGATGATGACTTGTCTATTGACATGGTAGCTGCGTTCATTGTTTAAAATCAGATTAATTATTTGAAGCTACTGAATTAATTCAGCGTCAAACAGCATCAAACTTTGCAGGAATTGCAAGGCGAGAACAAGCATGCACACGGCACCGACGCCTTGGAGACTTCCTTTACTGAGGATAGTCATATAGACATGATTGACCTCCCTTTAATATCGACTCCTGCAGCTGTTGTACCTGCATCTGATTCCAAGAAATGTTGCACTATAAATTTTAGTTACAAGGATCTCCTAGCAAAGAGACAACTGCGAATGTCAAGGTTTCAATCATGCAAAAACACGAGTGAGACAGTCCGCAAGACGAGGTTTGCTATTGTTTCCTAGTTAAGATTGTAGCAACCTCACTATGAAGGTGTTTCCAGACTGTGCTGCAGCTGTATAATCACATTCTGTTATTCAGGTCTTACACTGCTGCAACATTAAGTTCCGCCGAACCAGATTATGAGAATGAAAAGGCTAATGCTTTGGCTGCAGCTACTACTGAATTGGAAAGGCTATTTAAGAAAGAAGACTTTGGTCGCATGAAGGTTGGTATGTAGTATGTTTAGTAAAGCTGACCTAAAAGGGAAAATTGTTAGGATTTTTTTAATGGATAATCCATTCTTCATGGGATTAGCTTTTCCCATAGCAGGCACTAATATATTTTTAACATATAATTAGTTCAGGTATTCATTCAAATTACGAACATAAGGCTATTTTTTTACTCTTTTTACATTATTCCCAAAAATATTTTTAAACAGTTGAGCATACTTGATGTCAAATGGGGCATGACAGTATAGTCTATAACCATTACTTTTGCAGGTTATTGGGCAATTTAATCTTGGCTTCATCATTGCGCGGTTGGACGAAGACTTGTTTATTGTGGATCAGGTAGTGAAGTTATTCTAAATCAGGTTTATGCTTGTTCCATGACATGTGTTTCTTAAACTATATCAAAAAATTAGCATAACTTATTATCAACATCATTTTTTATTTATATATACTCATATGCTCCATGTTGAATGACACAGTTATAACTTATCTTCATATTCCTTCAAATTACAGCATGCTGCTGATGAAAAATACAATTATGAGCATTTGGCTTCGACAACGATATTAAACCAACAACCTTTGCTTAGGTGAGAAGCGCTTCCATGGTAGATTGATTTTGTATGTGACACATTTCAAACTGTGCAAATCATAATTTACCAATGTAATACATTACGGTGTATTATCTTGTCGTCATTGAATTCTTCTATACCATCTTGTTTTCATGTCTTGATAACTTACCCGTCACCTGTACTGACTGCTAAAAGTCTGTATCACTTGTTTACGTTCTACAATCTGGCGTTTCAAACTGTTTACAGGCCACTGAAGCTGGATCTATCTCCGGAAGAAGAGATTGTTGCTTCCATGCACTTAGATACTCTGAGGTATTGACTGCTTGTCCTTCGTGCAATATGTTCTGGAAATGTCATTTAAAGACTTATTACATTAGCTATTTCTCTTGCCATATCTTATTGAATAATGAAATAATATCACTGCTTATCCTGTGATGAATGTTTAAAGCTCGACAATATTGTAGAAGAAAAAATAAAAGCATGCGTGTATTGACAAGTCATTTTAGGCATTCTGGTTAATTTATTGAGCAATCCCCTGACTACTCCAGGTCGTGAACCATCATTTGTCACTTTCATTTATTTTTATATCACTAATATAAAAATATAGAATGCATGATAAACTAGTTCCGAGACATTAAATTCCTTTGAAGATGCATGGGATAAATGTTTCTCCCATAAGGTGTCAAGGCACTTTACAACCTTGCTACGTGCTGGCTATTTTTTATCCTTGCTTTAAAGCCTGGTAAATCAATATCTTTGCAGAGGCTCTTTAGTTACGCCTCATGTTGGAAATGTCTTATTGTTATTTTTATGAGTTTGTGGGTGCTGTAAACATGACCATGTTCCCTTCCCCTTGCTGGATGAAAAGTATTTTCTTGGAACTCTATGGTACAGGAAGAATGGATTCACCTTGGAAGATGATCCACATGCTCCACCAGGGAGTCACTTCAGATTAATAGCAGTTCCCTTCAGTAAAAATATTACTTTTGGCGTTGAAGGTATTTGAAAATATTACATTCTGTTATGTATTTATACACTGAAGTGATGCATATATAGAGAGCCCAGCTGCAAATAATTTTCCCTCTTTGCTGCTAAATCACAGATGCCAAAGAGCTGATTGCCACTCTTGCTGATTACCAAGGTGACTGCTACATCAGCAGTTCCTACAAATCGGACACTCGTGATTCTCTATGCCCATCAAGAGTGCGTTCCATGCTGGCATCACGTGCCTGTAGGTCATCTATAATGATAGGAGATTCACTCGGCCGCGTCGAAATGCAGAAGGTAAAACAAAGCAACCTCTATTTTTTACACATTTGTCCATCAATCATCTTTTTTCATTAATCCCTGCACATTTACTATGTCATTTCAAAACCAAGTCTTATATTGGTATGTTTACATTTCTTCAGATTCTACAAAACCTGGTAAACCTAAGATCTCCATGGAACTGTCCGCACGGCCGACCAACCATGCGTCATTTGGTGAACCTAGCAGCAATCAGGTCAAGTTTAGAATCTTATGATCCATAAAACACACTTCACTGCAACAGTTTTCCTGCTAGTAACTAGAGTATCACACTATCACTGTTCACTAGCAAGTGTTGTAATATATGGGCGGCCCAATAACCTAGGCCGTGCGGCTACCTTAGAAACCCTAAAAACAGACTTGTGCAACGCTTATATATTCGAGAGAAGCTTCCGCATTCGATATTAGCTTCAGCTGTGCCTCCGCTGCTTCTTTCGTACTTGCGTGTTCTGTTTTTTGTATATTATGATGTTTTGTTGATAGGAGTGGATTTTTGGCTTGTGATGATGAAAACCTACCTATTTTATGATTGGAGATTCACTCTCCGTTTTGGTGATTACAACACCTACATGGATCCTTCTGAGCCTTTCTCCTACTCTCTTATGATAATTTTGTTCATTTGAATTTGACTTTTTCATTGATAAATTTGGAGGACTGAGATGAGGATATCAATGTCTGAATATTTACATGTAGACCAAATTACAGACTACAATATCTGATCAATCCTTATTATTCCTATGTTTTAGCCATAGTTTTTGAGAGTTTCTTTGTATGCTTAAAATATCTTTGAGTTTTCTATCTAGGGCTTCGAAGCGGTTAGTTTGTCAAGAAAATGGTAGAATCGAAAGCATATCATATGTGAATGATAATGTGTTTTAAAGTGAATTATTTCTAAGAAAAAATATGAAAAAAGTGAAATGTGTCTAGGAATGATTGTAAGAATGTTTTAACTTACAAGATTCGAAATGGTAGGTTGTATTTTATTGCATACTGGCTTTGACATAATATTCAAAGACATACTGGCCTTGAAAAAAACTGTATTGTTAGGATATAGCTGGTAACTGTGTGAACTCTGAATACGGGGGATTATCACAATTACAAGTAGTTCAAAATAGAACCATGGTATAACCTCTAATCATTTTATACGGGGTTAATTATGGGGTGTTTTCTCAGTAACACCCGTATCTTTTTTTTCAACAAAACACCCATTTGTTTTCAATTTTTTCAATGTCACACTCATTGTACTATTTCGTTATTATTCCATTAAATATATTAATAAATTATTATATAATAATTATAAAATTCAGAACAATAAGAAAAAAATCAAA
Source organism: Sedum album (assembly GCA_006409495.1). Classification (NCBI taxonomy): domain Eukaryota; kingdom Viridiplantae; phylum Streptophyta; class Magnoliopsida; order Saxifragales; family Crassulaceae; genus Sedum; species Sedum album. Next base: position 27,644 of record QZGG01001701.1, read on the forward strand.
AAATTATTAAAAAATATAAAAATCAGACATTTTTTTAAAATATATTAAAGCCTTTTTAAAATTTTCTTTTTTGCAAAATAAAAAAATCTAAAAAATATATTTTAATAATACTTTTGACAGCACCATATGAAAATTTGCTTTCACGCAAAAACTCAAAAATTATAAAAAATTAATAATAAAAATAAAATTACATAAAAATAATTTTTTTAAAAATCATATAAGTTGAAAATTTTATTTTTAAAAAATTCAGAAAATTAATCAAGATTTTGTAAAAACTAAAAAATCAAGATCTTTTATTTAAAAATTTTAAGAAATTTGAAGTTTTGAAAAAGAAAACCATTTAAAAAAATAGTACTTTTCATGAGTTAATTGTACATAACGAACTATCAACATATATACAGGTGAAAATATAAACTGAATGTGAAGAAATTTTCTGATAAGTAGGATTTTAGCATAAGTTTGTTATGTTTTTTTAGGTATTTTTATTTTCTCTTAATTTGGATTTTTCACATTAATAGTTTGTTATGTACACGTCGTCAAAAATACGAAAATACGAAATATAATTGTACATTAAATTTTTCTGATTTTAATATTTTCTATAATATTTTTTGATTTTTTATGTTTTTTCTTATTTTTCTTATTTTTCTAATTTTTCTAATTTTTATATAATATTTTATTAATATATTTAATGGAATAGTACTGAAATAGTACAATGGGTGTGACATTGAAAAAATTGAAAACAAATGAATGTTTTGTTGAAAAAAAAATATGAGTGTTACTGGAGTGTTTTTCCCGTAATTAACCCTTTTATACGAGACACCCTTCTAACAATCTAAAGTAGATCAGTTTGAGCAGCTCCTTTGGCAAACTATTTCGTGGAAGTTGGTATATTCTTTCACTAAGTTGTCCCTTGAAAAGTTCATGGATCGCATACCACTTTTACAGTGTTAGCAGGTTTCTCGACAAACCTTCTTCAACAAAACTTTCAGTGTTAGCAGGATGCTCCCACAAAACACTTATTCTAGAATCTTCTTTTGAATATATGTTCTGTTCAACAGTATCTGACTTCATCTTGCCACTAATCCGTATCCAGTTGCTAAACACGTGTGAACCAAATCTTATGTTTTCTTGCTTCACAAGGTTTATCCATTGTCACCTAACCACGTGAGAATTGAATCTTAAACCTTCCTCTATTTCTTTGTTCAGAATAAGCACATCCAAACGCCATCGTTTTATCTGAACTTCCATCTCCACGACTCTGCTTTATCCAAAACCCTTGAAATCCCAATTTCGCATCCCTACAAGATTTAATGGACCGTCGTTTATGCGATTTCTGCGGCGAAGCGACTGCGTGATACACTGCAGAGCAGATTCAGCAAAGTTGTGTCTCGCTTGTGATCGCGCAGTGCATTCAACCAACGCGCTTTTCGCCAAACACACTCGGACCCAGCTCTGCGATGCTTGCGACAAGTGCCCAGTTACGATTTTGTGCTCCGATGAGGATGTAGTCCTTTGCCAGAATTGTGATTGGGATACGCATGGTGATAAATCGGATATGTTGTCGGTGATTCATGATAGGAAGGTTTTGGAGGGGTTTTCGGGGTGTCCGAAAGTGTGTGAATTGATGGTGGTGTTTGGATTGGAGGATTTGGGGAAGAAGGGTTTGATGGAGAGTGGTGAGGAGAATGAGAGAGAGGGATTTGATAATTGTAGGTTTGGTGGGAGGAATGGTTTTTCGGATTATTTGGTTTGGGATACTCCTGCTGTGTTTAATCTTGATGATTTGATTGGTGGTTCGGATTCGAGCTGTGGTTTTAGTGCTTCCGAAGCTCCACACATTCCTAAGGTGTGCCCTTGATTAAATTCGCATTCCTATGTTTAGATCTGTGTTTAAATTTTAATCATCTCATGAACTGTTTGGTTTGATGAAATTTCAGAGAGTATTTTTTGCATGAATGTTGCAAATATGAATTGTGACTAGATGTGATCTGTGTCTTCTAGTTGTATTTCCTTTGATATATCTGGAATGCGAATTCAGTGATGGCGTAATAAAATTTAGGTTGTTAAAGCCATGTGTGGAAAATATAAGGAGGAGATACTAAGGCAGCTTCGTGAAATGGCTAAGTCTGAACCAGGGTTCAGTTATGAGGATGTTGATCCACTTGTTAGATTCAATGTGGATGACCATGTCTTGCAGCCAAGAGATGTGCTTGTTGATTGTGAGCATGATGAGACCCCCATCATAAGAGAATCATGCAAGGTAAATTAGATGGTCATTCTTGCTTAATCTGGCGAGCTTTGTTTTCTACTGAATATCGCCTTATATTTGGCCGGAGCATTATTGTCTAACCATAAATTATTATTTTATAAAAATGATATTTCTGCTCCAACATTAATGTATTATCTGAAAATTAAAGGATATCTGAGATTTACTAAGTAGGTACTATGTTCTGAATGCTGTGAGTATACATGTTCCTGAAAAATAACTTCAGCTAATTGCAGGAAAAAGCACAAAGCTTGTCCAAGGACAGTAACAAGCAAAAGCCAGGAATGCATGTTTTTCCTATCAGCATACCCGACAATGAATATGGTATAGTACCAGAAAAACCATCTGGCAATCCAAATCAGTTAATTGATAGTGCCGTTGTTCCCAACAAAACCGAGGTATTGCCAAATGTTTCCAAGGTGCATTCGTATCAGTACAACAGCCAGGAAAGGGACATTGCCCTTTCACGATACAAGAAAAAGAAAGAAAATAGAAGGTAGTCTACAATGTCTTCTTCAGTTCACCATACATGATCATCTTCAACTTGTTTACTCACCCATGTCTGAGAATATTGTTATCTTGAAACATATAGATATGATAAGCACATACGATACGAGTCAAGGAAGGCGCGTGCAGAAAGTAGAATCAGAATCAAAGGCCGTTTTGCTAAGTCAACTGATCAGTAAAGTAAAAGATCCCTGAAGGTTGTAATGACAGTAAACACAATGATCGGGGTTAAATTCCAGTTTAACTTACTGAGTGTACATGAGAATAGTAATGTGTAGCATACAGTTTTGGTTTGTTTAGCTTCACAACTTTGAAGCATGGGTTGGGGCTGGGAGATGTGAACATGTATAAATACATTGCTAAGTTTTTGTAAATACATTTCTATAAGATGTTGTTTTGCAATCAAAGCTTTAAATTGTTGTCACAGGTAGGCATTTCCATCTAATATTTGATACAGATTACCAAAATTTTCAAATTATCTTATGCTGTGTGATGATGCAGCAAGGCGGCAGCTGCAGCGACTGTGAAGAGCAACTGCAAACATGGCTTTGGCTTGGTATGTCTCATCTTTGTACATATAATAATAAATGCATCTTATAAATTTCACAAAATCTATAACTTCGGGCCTTTTAGAATATGCTGGCAAAGAAGGATGGTATCGAAACCCGCAACAAACATCATTCACGTAAGTAAGATGTTGAATTAGTTATGTTGCTCGTTATCCTCTCTTTCATTACTCTAGTGACTTCTGTTCTGAAAGGATCCTGCTATGAGACATTTCAAAGAATCTTAATAAAGCGCTGATTTTCTATAATGTTTGGTGCTCTCGTAAAAACTAAATATAAATTCAAAAAGGCTTATTGGTTGAATTAAATTAGAGAAAATTCTTGCTATATTTCAAAACTTTGATCGTTGACAATTAATCTTACTTATTATATTAAAATCTTTAGTTAATATCATAAGATAACAAATCCATTAGTTGCATTTGACAGTAAATGAGCTGTTTATTTTGTGATCTTATGGAGTTTTTCATTTACCATTAGTATGTACAGATGTTTCAGAGTTGAGGAGCATTAAGGGGATACAATTGGAATATGTTGAGCTCTTTTCATGGTGAGTCCATTCTCTTGTTCAATTTCAGCTTTCTATTATTGTTTCAAGGCTCAATTGGTGTTAATGGTTTTTGCAGCTATAATTTATCTTTGAAAACCAGAACACTAGCTTTTGGGGTAAAAAACGTGACGCCACACCAGAAATACTGCCAGGTTTCTACATCATGATGAGTTTAGCCGTTCCACTCGTTGATGTGATGACCGAAAAGCCTTGCTTGCAATGCCGTTACTTTTTTGAATCCGATAGGCATCACTTAAGAAAGGCACCAGATTTTTCGTGCTTTGTGAAACTAAATCACGAAACATCTCATATCTAGCACGAGAACAGTGTATCCTTTAGCTTTGCTGTTAGCTATACAAGGAGCCTACGTTACCATTTCAAGTTTCTTTTTCATCCGGCTTTCTAGTCCTCGTGAAGCTTCTCCTGAGAACTTCTATATAAATGCTATGGAATCGCTAGCAGTTCTCATAAGCTTTCTGTCAAGGTGTGTATCATCTTTCCATTACTCTTAACTCACCTTCACAGAGAGCTTTGGGTTTAAAATACCTTCTCATTGCCATGACTATTGCAGTCTCGATTCATCTATTGGCTGTTATCATCGGCATACTAGGTACTAGTCATTTCCAGTCTCCCTTTTATTACTAACATTATACATTGTCTGCAAAAGATCTTTTATATCTTCGAGGAATATCTAAGATTGTGTCTTTTTTGCAGGAAATATCGTGTCCTTCATGGTCTACTTATCACCTCTGTAATTTTTTCTGCTGTGGCCTTATAATTTTATGACATGAAGCTCTTGGAATGAAATTAGTCAGACAGAAATTTTTTCTCCTTGACTATTTTTGCCACTTAAAGAACAAACTAAAATTCATAGTTTCTAGCTCACTATTTCATAACATGGCTTGAAGTGATATGATTTTATTGACATGGTTTTGCAGGCCTACGTTCAGGAATATATACAGAAGGGGATCAACTGAAGGCTACCACTCTTTTCCCTATGCCGTTGCACTTTTCAGTGCAATGCTCTATCTATACTATGCACTGCTTAAGGAGGAGAATGGAATAATCCTAATTACTATAAACTCTGCTGGCCTCATTATAGAGTCGGCATACTTGGTCATGTATATGATATATGCCACACCAGCTTCTAGGGTTGATACCTTCTTTTGCAATTTTTAGTTTTTATTGTCATATTTATCGCTGCCTGTTTGTTATGGCATTTGTTGATCACTTTGTCCAAGCTCATCATATTCATGCTTGTGCAGGTCCTTACAGCAAAGATTATCATCTCGTTCAACATTGTTGCCTATGTATTTGTGATACTTCTCACGTCATTTGTGTTCAAAGGTGAATCCAAAGTAAATGCTGTTGGCTGGATTTGTGCAGTCTTCTCAGTCTGTGTGTTTGCATCTCCTCTTAGCATCATGGTCAGCGTCTCTCAAATAGTAATATATTTTGATGGAACATTTGTGTTTGACGTTGAAACTATGTTGAAATTTTTTCAGAGAAATGTCATATTAACAAGGAGTGTGAGGTACATGCCGTTGCTGCTATCAGTCACGCTTACATTCTGCGCTGTCGTCTGGTTCGTCTATGGCATTTTGATAAAAGACTACTTCATAGCAGTAAGATGGCTTTTAAAGACTTCAACTCTTTTATACAACATATTCTTCATTTTTTGAAACGTTACTGATCAAACAGTTTTTTCTTATTGCATGAAGCTCCCGAACGTGCTAGGCTTCCTACTCGGTCTTGGTCAAATCGGTCTCTACATCTGCTACAAAACCAACCCAGCTCAGAACTCGGAGCAAGAACTCCCAACTACATATCATGCAGTTGTAAACATAGAGCAGACAGTAGATTCCAACAGCACAGCGCCTAAAATCATCAAAGTTGTAGTGTTGGAAACCATCGCCGAGGCAGAGTAGCACTCTTCTGCATAAGACTTGGCTCGAATAAAACACTCATGAGGATGTCTCTGTGCGTAAAATGCTCAATCTATAGTTAATGCAGACTTCTTTAGAGTGTAAATTATTCTTACATCTCTCCATTTTATCTATCTTTTGCTCAATCTATAGTTAATGCACACTTGTTTGAAAACAGACAAATACAATAGGGTTTTGAGACATGTCTTAATCTGAGTTCAATCAGTAATGAGATGATAATCTACTAGTAACTTAGTTTTCTAGCAAGGATGAGTTTCAGAACAGTCTCTCTCAACATTGACATTGACACTTCATTTTTTGTCAAACAATTTCTTATGGATTGCAAATGGAAATTTACTTCAGCAAAACAAACTGGTTATGTATCTGAAACCACAAGCATTCCAACATTTGAGTATAAAAACAGTGGAAATTCTTATCAAATGTTTATTGAATGTCATACATGTGGCAACCAACCAGTTGCAAAAGAGTGACAATTACAAAGCTCAAATTATGAACAACAAAATCTGATAAGAACAAACACTTGTAAGATCTACACTAACAACAATGCTGCAAGAATACCCACAAAAACAGATCCAGTGAGCTCCAAATCCAAAGCTGAGGAGGAATCAGGCACCAACAACCCAGTTGGAGAAGAGTCCATTAAAGGCTGAGGAGCAAGAATGGACTCAGGATTTGGAGGACTGGGATTAGAAGGTATTGTAGGAATAATGGAAGAGTCAGATGGGGAATGTGCTGAATCAGGACCTGGTGATGGCAACAAGGGTGTAACATCAGGTGACATAGCAGCTGATTTCAATGGAGAAGGAGCTGCAGATGATGATGAAATTGGAGATGGAGAAACATTACTGTCTGGAATGAAGTATGAAGGTGAAGCTGATATAGTGGAAGCAACTGGTAGACCAGTTTTGAAATGATGATGCGATGGTAAAGCTGAGACACAAGTCATGATGATGCTTATGAGCATCAAAGATAGCAACTTTGAAGCCATTTGATTGATTGATGCAAAGAAATTTGAAGACAAACTACAAAGTGGAAGAAGCTACAAGCTGAAGCTCAAATGAAATGAGAGCTGGATGATTAAAGTTTCAAACTTTTCAACAACAAAAAGTGAATGTGGTGTGGTGTACAGCTAAAAAGCTGAAGTTGATAAAAGTACTAAGAACATGCAATGTTAAAGGAACAAGACAAAGTGACTGTTTTTGTTTTTTGTAGCCATTGAAATTCCCAAATTAAATTTCCCCGTGATCAGCTGTGAACTTTTGTTTTTTCTTTCTGGGGTTTTTCTGACAAATGAGATTAAATTGTTCATGCAATGTGCACTGCACTCCACTGTTCCAGTGTAGGACCTTATCATATCTAGGGTTTCAGCTGCTTGGCTCTGCTGGATGAGAAGCCCCAATCTGAGAATTGGGTTAAGTCCATTTAGCTGGAAATAAGGCCATAAGCTCAGTGAGGCCTCAATCAAGAAGACCAGATCAGCAATCTAGTGGCAACCAACCACACAAACTTGTAGAATCATATGACCTTGAAATTTGGTCCAATTGATTTTGGCACAATATTAAATTTCTAATTTGTTGATAAAATGCACATTTTGATTTATCCGAGTTTTTTTATATGAGGCAAAGCCCAAAAGTACAATCCGATGATTCAAAAAGCTAAATAGAAATTTAGCCTGACTCGGAATAGTCGAAACATAAAGAAAATAAACTATAGGACTAGTCCCAATCATTTGCCTCGGTACGTACAAAAATGTGTAAAAAATTGACAGAACTTTGAACAAGTGAGCTCATAACTGTCCCAATCACGCTTCGTTTGCCATTCTCCTCGCACTCTACCGCTGCTTACTTCCCAACCAAATAGAACTTCGTTAAAATTTCAATCGACCCCCGTTGACTTTCATTGACCGTCCGTTTTGAAATCAAGTCTCATACCGCCTGTAATTCCTACTCTCAGATCACCATACGACGCCGAATTGATTCTGAACCCAACCACAACCACATCATCAAATTCGCAAACCCTAATTTAGAAGACCCTACGTCCTACGAACTCCTCTGAAATCCTCAACCACAAATTCAAACATCAACTCAATTCACCTCACTCCAACCAAATCTTATCAAAATCCAACTCGTGCAAAAACATGCGTCGACCCTCTTCCTCCAATCCATCGCCACATAATCAGGTTGACAAAAATTTTAGAATTGCCCTAGTCCCCAGAAAACATTTCTCAAATGCCCCACTTTTGAAAATCCTTTCTCGAATGCCCTAGTTTTAATGATTCCGGTTTTGTGAAAACCGGAATCCCTACAAATATGACAAATCCGGTTCTCTGAAACCCGGAATCAATAAAAACAATGTATCCGGTTCTAATGAAACCGAATAGTTGTGAAATGTAACAATCCGGTTTCCACAGAACCGGAATCCTATTCGACATTAATTAGTTTCCCATAAAATCCTACGTGGAGCTGACGAGGCGGTCCAGTCAGCCAAAAAAATACAATCCGGTTCTGATGAAATCGGAATTATCTAATGAATCCGGCGTTCTTGAAACCGGTATTTTTGTCGGTAAAAGAGGACCCAGCAATAATGCATGCATGCATTATTTCTGTTCAATCCGGTTTTCCCAAAACCGGATTGCACAGAAATTTTTGACATTCGCTGAAACCGGATCCATGCAGACAGGGACTATTGCATGCAGTCTGAATCCGGGTTTCCCAAAACCGGATTGTTCAGAAATATGGAACCAGTATCATTTAAAACTTTCCGGTTTCTATGGAACCGGTATCATTTAAAACTATCCGGTTTCTATGGAACCGGATTCATTTAAATATTACCGGTTTCTACGGAACCGGATTCATTTGAATATTACCGGTTTCTATGGAACCGGATTCATTGCTGACTGTACAATTTTATTTGCTGACTGGATTAAAATACATGGATCCGGTCGGAGATAGTTAGATTTTTTAACTATCCGGTCTTGGCAAAACCGGATTTCTTTATTTTAAATATTTCCGGGTTTGAAGGAACCGGATATGTCACTTTTTTGAGGATTCCGGTTTTGACAAAACCGGAATCATTAAAACTAGGGCATTTGAGAAAGGATTTTCAAAAGTGGGGCATTTGAGAAATGTTTTCTGGGGACTAGGGCAATTCTAAAATTTTTTCCACATAATCAGGTTGACAAAAATGGTTTCTCTTTCAGAAAATGAAATGGTTCATACTTGGCATCTGCTGAACCTCAACTTTTTTTGTTAATTGAGATTTGTGAACCCATTTTGTAAATATGTATGTACTGTTATTGGGTCTTCATATCCTGGCTTTGATCATCAACTCTAGCTTTTTTTGCAGCGAAGAAAACAAACCAAGAGTAGAATAAGATGGAGGATCATCAGCAAGTGATTGTAGTAGGAGCTGGTCCGGCCGGGTTGGCCGTAGCGGCTTCTCTAGGCCTCAACTCCATCCCATACATTTTGCTGGAAAGGGATGATTTTTATGCACCAATATGGACTAAGAAGTCATATGACCGACTTCATCTTCATTTGGCTAAGCAATTTTGTGAACTTCCTCATATGTCGTTTCCTCCTAAAACTCCCAAATATGTACCTAGGAAAGAGTTTGTTCAGTATTTGGACCAATATGTGACCAAGTTTGGTATAAGTCCTCTGTATAATAGGTCAGTTGAAGTGGCAGAGTTTGATGAGGAGAGTAAGTTGTGGCATGTGAAGGTGAGAAAAGTTGATGAGGATGGAGTGTTTGAAGAGTTTAAGGGTAAGTACTTGGTGGTGGCTACCGGAGAGATGACGGATGCTTTCATTCCGGAGGTTGAGGGGATTAAAGATTTCAAAGGAAAAGTGATTCATTCCACAGAGTATAAGAATGGGAAGGAGTTTGAGAACAAAAGTGTTTTGGTTGTTGGGTCTGGAAATTCCGGCATGGAGATTGCACTTGACCTTGCTAACTTCAACGCCAAGGCATCTATTGTCGTCCGAAGCCCGGTAAGTAGTTCAACATTTGTGGAACAACCTAAATATGAAATTTCATTCATGAGATAATTTGACAGATGATACTCCTTTTTGCAGACTCATGTTTTGTCTAGAGGAATGGCTTCTTTTGGTTTGGTTCTGCTTCTTTACCTTCCTTTCCACCTAGTAGACTCATTCCTGGTTTTGCTGAGTAAGTTGAGATATGGAGACCTGTCGAAATATGGAATCAGGAGACCTCTAGAAACTCCTATATTGATGACTGAGAAGTATGGTAAGTATCCGGTGATTGATGTCGGAACCATCAAGAAGATTAAGTCAGGCGAGATTCAGGTATAGTATTGTGACATGTTTAATTCCTTGTGATTTGACAAGTGCATGCAAGGCATGTTGGTTGCACCATAAGTACATTTTTCTTCCCAAACTTGAGCATGATCAATTACTTCATAGTTAAAAGCAAGAATAATGAGAAGTAGATGAAAGTATGCAAAAAATGGTTGCCTGTGTTACTTATTTTCAACATTTACTTAACAACTTGATGCATGACTTTTAGGTACTGCCGGCAGTTAAGAGTGTAAAAGGAGGACAGGTCGAATTCGAAAATGGACAAACTCATCCATTTGATGCCATAATTTTTGCAACTGGTTTCAAAAGAAGCACAAAAAAATGGCTCAAGGTACGTAAGCATCATCATCAATGCAGTATTTTTGATGTTAGAATTCATCAAGCATTAGACTAATGAATACTACATCTTCGTTATAGGGAGATGATTATCTACTGAATGAAGATGGACTATCGAAAACACATTTTCCAAATAACTGGAAAGGGAAAAAAGGTTTATACTGTGCGGGACTTGCGAGGAGGGGTTTTAATGGGATTTCAATAGATGCAATTAGCATAGCAGATGATATCAAGTCACTCAAGCTAAGAAATGATGCTGATCAAATTTAAGCTATAGACATCTACAATAAACAAGAAGTTACAATATATTTGTAAAGTTGAAATAATCCAATGTGTGCTAAATCTATTTCACAATTTGCAAAGTTAAGAAATCTTTTCTTTTGAATCATCATCATCTTTGAGTGTTGATGTGCAAATTTTGATTTGTTAGAGTTGTTCAAAGTCTAGGACTTTACCCCGTATCTTCTTTGAGTGGATTCCCCCAAATGCTGGAATGTTGACGCTGCCTGGTGTAGCCAAACAAAAACTGCAGGTATTGTATGTAATGCTAGGAATGCAGAAGACATGTTCTGGGTATTTATATGGCTCAAGCCTTTTTTATCCAGAATACTTTGAGAGTCTGTCCTGGTGTGATCTGTCTAGTTGAACTAGATTTTCAGGAGAGTTTTGCAGGTATTGAAATCCCCATGACCTTGTAACTCCTCTCATAAAAAACCTACTAATTAATATGTTTTGTTATCTCTGACTTCGTACGATATATAAAGGAACATTTGAAGTTGAGATCCATCTGTACATTTACTAGCTTCAACTCAAATTCAAACTGAAGGCATGTAGCTGAACTAATTTCATTGAATGTTGGAAGAAATCATGATGACGGAGAATAAGGAGCTGACTCTAACATAGGGTGTTAGGGTTTGATATTCGTGAATTTCTCTTTCTCATTAATGTGTTGGTGCAATCAACAGAATATAAAGTGGGGCTTATAAATCCATCAAAAAAAAGAATCCACATAATTAAAACTTCATATATATAGGGAATGTATCACGTGGATCATCTATATTGGTGGATTCGTGAACTTCACTTTGCATCCGTTGATTGCATTTTTCAATGCACTAGATTGCACAACATCATTGCACATGTCATGTGCATGTTACATACAAATTATATGCCTCATTAATGTGTTGGTACAATCTACTGCCAACAAAAAATACAATCAACGGATATAAAATAGAGTTCATAAATCTATCAAAATAGATGGATCAACGTAAAAAATCCACATAATACAATCCCTATATATATGACTTAAAAAAATTATGGTATTGTTGTTAGGTGTAGTAACAACAATTTGTCATTTTTGATCAAGGGTTTAGGCAGTAAGTCCTAATTTAATAATAAATATGCTAAAACGACGTACTAATAATAATCACAATATTTATGACATGATATGGATCGAAAACTGATTTTTTTTTTTGATTGGCCGCGGCATTGATCAATGTGTCTAATCGAAAAAGGACCATATGAATAATAGCTAACTTGGTACTCTTTCCATGGTAGTGTAGGTTTGTTGAGATCACATTAGTTAGATATAATATGTTAATTTTTTTCCCGGACAACCAATTAATTTAAACTGCTTATAATATGGTATGGTAAACGTGACCTACTTTATTTAGTACCTATTGCTGCAGCTCCGTCTCCGATCCAGGATTTGACGCCAATACGTAATTCGTAATACTCGTTTGTACGTTTCTCTTTATCTTATAAGTTAGGCATTATTCATTAATTTATAATCTAACGAAAGGTTGATACTAATTTAATTTTTTTAACATTATTCACAAATGTATATTCTATTGGAAACTATTTCTCAATTATTTTTATAGGGATGAGTTCTGGACATAAATCATTTTTGTGAGCAGAAAGACTTATTTTCAGTCGTTGATTTATATTAATTAAGCGGTTAAGATCACTGTTATTTTTAATTATAAATATGAATTAGGAAAAAAACACGGTGTAATTAGGAATTGATGATAATCAATATTAACAGTTGAATTGATAGAAATAAATGAACTAAATAATTTCCTTCTGTATACACCATAAATGTTTATACATGTCAATAAATAGTAATTAAAAATAAAAGTGCAATGCCACTCAGAAATAGTATTAAAAATAATGTATTTTCCAACATATTAATTTCTCAATTTCATTCAGTAAACTTCAATAATCAATTAGTTAAATAGATTGGATTAACATAAACGTTGAAACACACGAGATACATTTATAGAAGATGTTATTGAAGGATACACTAGTCAGATTGATCCGATCAGTTGGACCTGTCGAATTAGAATACCATTGATGACTCGATCTGATTACGTTATCAAGTCTATTTCCAACCGAGTCAAATGACCTCTACGTCATATTATTTTGTTTATATTTAATGAAAAAATTAGTAATTTGATGCACAATATGTACATATGTAAATTTATATAGCATATTCAGTTTATAAAATGTAGATATAACTATAATAATCAAATTAATATCTGTTTAAGTAATTGCTTAGAAAATAAAGGGTATTTTTGGAAAGTATGATGTGACTTCCGACTTAACTGTCAATAAGCTTCCTTACGCTTTGTATATAGGATAGATAAAGCAACAAAAATTTAAATGAGGAATGGTTGAATTAAAATTGAATTTGTTGGTTCAAAAAAATTGGTGTTTTTAGTGGCTTCTTTTCCCTATTAAACATTTTCTTGAAATCTTATGTTGTCAACAGTAACTAATATTTACATATTGAGAAAATAAAAAAGGTTTCATAAATTCCAATTTCTCCTTGAAAATATGCTCCATAAAAATGTGTCAATCTCCAAGTACGGAGCAAACTACAAACAAATTGTTAAATCCAACATGTACATTTATTCGATGTTAAACTTAATTTCTGCGGATCATTTATCTGCAACCCTCTACAAAAGGAGAGACTTTGTTCATCGCTCGCTCTCATTTGAAATTATTTTCTCAAGTTCAACTCAAGTCCTCTTCGAGCAGATAGCGAAGGCCGACAAGTTCGATTCGTCTGAGCTGAACTGAACAAACCTAATGTGATCTCAACAAACCTACACTACCATGGAAAGAGTACCAAGTTAGCTATTATTCATATGGTCCTTTTTCGATTTGACACATTGATCAATGCCGCGGCCAATCAGTTTTCGATCCATATCATGTCATAAATATTGTGATTATTATTAGTACGTCGTTTTAGCATATTTATTATTACATTAGGACGGACTGCCTAAACCCTTGATCAAAAATGACAAATTGTTGTTACTACACCTAACAACAATACCATAATTTTTTTAAAGTCATATATATAGGGATTGTATTATGTGGATTTTTTACGTGGATCTATCTATTTTGATAGATTTATGAACTCTATTTTATATCCGTTGACTGTATTTTTTGTTGGCAGTAGATTGTACTAACACATTAATAAGACATATAATTTGCATGTAACATGCACATGACATGTGCAATGATGTTGTGCAATCTAGTGCATTGAAAAATGCAATCAACGGATGCAAAGTGGAGTTCACGAATACACCAATATAGATGATCCACGTGATACATTCCCTAAATATATATATGAAGTTTTAATTATGTAGATTCATTTTTTTGATGGATTTATATAAGCCCCACTTTTTTTTCCGTTGATTGCACCAACACATTAATGAGAAAGAGAAATTAACGGATATCAAACCCTAACACCCTATGTTAGAGTCAGCTCCTTATTTTCCGTCATCATGATTTCTTCCAACATTCAATGAAATTAGTTCAGCTACATGCCTTCAGTTTGAATTTGAGTTCAAGCTAGTAAATGTACAGATGGATCTCAACTTCAAATGTTCCTTTATATATCGTACGAAGTCAGAGATAACAAAACATATTAATTAGTAGGTTTTTATGAGAGGAGTTACAAGGTCATGGGGATTTCAATACCTGCAAAACTCTCCTGAAAATCTAGTTCAACTGGACAGATAACACCAGGACAGACTCTCAAAGTATTCTGGATAGAAAAGGCTTGAGCCATATAAATACCCAGAACATCTCTTCTGCATTCCTAGCATTACATACAATACCTGCAGTTTTTGTTTGGCTACACCAGGCAACGTCAACATTCCAGCTTCTGGGGAATCCACTCAAAGAAGATACAGGTCCCTATATATATGACTTTAAAAAAATTATGGTATTGTTGTTAGGTGTAGTAACAACAATTTGTCATTTTTGATCAAGGGTTTAGGCAGTCCGTCCTAATGTAATAATAAATATGCTAAAACGACGTACTAATAATAATCACAATATTTATGACATGATATGGATCGAAAACTGATTGGCCGCGGCATTGATCAATGTGTCAAATCGAAAAAGGACCATATGAATAATAGCTAACTTGGTACTCTTTCCATGGTAGTGTAGGTTTGTTGAGATCACATTAGTAAGATATAATATGTTAATTTTTTTTCCGGACAACCAATTAATTTAAACTGCTTATAATATGGTATGGTAAACGTGACCTACTTTATTTAGTACCTATTGCTGCAGCTTCGTCTCCGATCCAGTATTTGACACCAATACGTAATTCGTAATACTCGTTTGTACGTACGTTTCTCTCTATCTTATAAGTTAGGCATTATTCATTAATTTATAATCTAACGAAAGGTTGATCCTAATTTATTTTTTCTAACATTATTCATAAATGTATATTCTATTGGAAACTATTTCTCAATTATTTTTATAGGGATGAGTTCTGGACAGAAATAATTTTTGTGAGCAGAAAGACTTATTTTCAGCAGTTGATTTAGATTAATCTAGCGGTTAAGATCATTATTATTTGTAATTATAAATAAAATGAATTAGGAAAAAACACGGTGTAATTAGGAATTGACTGTAATCAATATTAAACGTTGAATTTATAGAAATAAATGAACAAAATAATTTCCTTCTGTATACACCATAAATATTTATACATGTCAATAAATAGTAATTAAAAATAAAAGTGCAATGCCATTCAGAAATAGTATTAAAAATAATGTACTTTCCAACATATTAATTTCTCAATTTCATTTATTAAACTTCATAATCAATTAGTTAAATAGATTGGATTAACATAAACGTTGAAACACACGAGATACATTTATAGAAGATGTTATTGAAGGATACACTAGTCAGATTGATCCGATCAGTTGGACCTGTCGAATTAGAATACCATTGATGACTCGATCTGATTACGTTATCAAGTCTATTTCCAACCGAGTCAAATGACCTCTACGTCATATTATTTTGTTTATATTTAATGAAAAAATTAGTAATTTGATGCACAATATGTACATATGTAAATTTATATAGCATATTCAGTTTATAAAATGTAGATATAACTATAATAATCAAATTAATATCCGTTTAAGTAATTACTTAGAAAATAAAGGGTATATTTGGAAAGTATGATGTGACTTCCGACGTAACTGTCAATAAGCTTCCTTACACTTTGTATATAGAATAGGTAAAGCAACAAAAATTTAAATGAGGAATGGTTGAATTAAAATTGAATTTGTTGGTTCGATAAAATTGTTGTTTTTAGTGGCTTCTTTTCCCTATTAAACATTTTCTTGAAATCTTATGTTGTCAACAGTAACTAATATTTACATATTGAGAAAATAAAAAAGGTTTCATAAATTCCAATTTCTCCTTGAAAATATGCTCCATAAAAATGTGTCAATCTCCAAGTACGGAGCAAACTACAAACAAATTGTAAAATCCAACATGTACATTTATTCGATGTTAAACTTAATTTCTGCGGATCATTTATCTGCAACCCTCTACAAAAGGAGAGACTTTGTTCATCGCTCGCTCTCATTTGAAATTATTTTCTCAAGTTCTACTCAAGTCCTCTTCGAGCAGATAGCGAAGGCCGACAAGTTCGATTCGTCTGAGCTGAACGGGTAAATCTCCAATTATGTAGTTATTTTTTCTTGATAAAATGTTGTTTAAAGATTCTCGACAACATTGGGAGAGCAGTGTTAAGATTCGAAATGTTTTTATAGGAATTTTTACTGTCCCTAACCTTTTCCTTATTTTAATGTATTTTCTGGTTGTACCTTTATAATATAGAAAGACCCAGTTGTATTTTGTGTACTGTAATATTTTGTAAAATTAGGTGAGATCTGATATATTTTAATTATGCATGACAATTTCTTTATCCGTAAAATATGGAAACATGGAGCAATTTGGAACTGAGTTTGAGTGAGACAATAATCAGAAATTCATTATTAAACTGACATTTCGTTGTCTGACTTGTAGTGGGTAGTCATTATGTATATTTACGTAGTCAAGAAAGTGACATTGGATCTAAATTATAAGTAGATGCATAACATTTATATAAAATAATAACAAAGACTTTAAAGTTGGATGAACTATCACATAATCCAGAAGAACAAGTAATTTTGTAAGACGAAAGGATACGATTTCAACTATTGATTTTGATTGATTTAACAGTTGAGATTAAGTTGATTTTTAATTAAATAGGTAGTTGAATATGCAAAATACGCGGGCGGTTGAGAATGACGGTTATCAATCTCAACCGTTAGATTATTAGAAATAACAGTTGAGATAATGTTATACTGTCTTACGTATAAATGTATGTCCTCCTTGATCTCTTTCCCTACCACGTATATTGATTTTTTTATTTTAAAATAAAAATTATTCTTATTAAAAAATTACATCTTGCACTTAAAAATTTAATACTTCCTCCGTCCCATAATTTCTGTCTCATTTGGTTCTTTGCATGATTTTTAAGGAATGAAAGAAAAAATATATAAAATAAATAGTTGTGTGATAATGAAAGAGAAAAAATGATTTGATAGATAATAAATAGTGAAAATGGAAGAGAGAAAAGAAATATGTGGTGGAAAACTAAAGATGATATGTCCATTTATGGAAAGATAATTTTGGGATATCCAAAAAGGAAATGGACGTTAATAATGGGATGGAGGAACTATATTAATTTTGCCTATCACTGACCTCTGGAAATTTCAAGAATATTTTGATATATCTCTACTTTAGTGAATAATGTTGAATACTGAAAGTTATTACGTAACAAAACATATCTGAATCTCAACTCGTTGTCAATTGAGTTTTGTCAACCCTTTTTGTATATTTAAGAGTGTGTTGTATTTTTGAGTGTTTTTATCCCAGCTTTGATCATCATCATCTCTTTCTCTGCAGCAAAGAAAACAAACCAAGAGGAGAATAAGATGGAGGATCAACAGCAAGTGATTGTAGTAGGAGCAGGTCCGTCCGGGTTGGCCGTGGCGGCTTGTCTAGCTCTGAACTCCATCCCATACATTTTGTTAGAAAGGGATGATTTTTATGCACCAATATGGACTAAGAAGTCATATGACCGACTTCATCTTCACTTAGCTAAGCAATTTTGTGAACTTCCCCATATGTCATTTCCTCCGAAAACTCCCAAATATGTGTCTAGGACTGAGTTTGTTCAGTACTTGGATCGATATGTGACCGAGTTTGGGATAAAACCTTTGTATAACAGGTCAGTTGAGGTGGCAGAGTTTGATGAGGAAAGTAAGTTGTGGCATGTGAAGGTGAGAAAAGTTGATGAGGATGGAGTTTTTGAGGAGTTTAAGGGTAAGTATTTGGTGGTGGCTAGCGGAGAGACGACGGATGCTTTCATTCCGGAGGTTGAGGGGATTGAAGATTTCAAAGGAAAAGTGATTCATTCTACAAAGTATAAGAATGGGAAGGAGTTTGAGAACCAAAGTGTTTTGGTTGTTGGGTCTGGAAATTCCGGCATGGAGGTAGCACTTGACCTTGCTGACTTCAAGGCCAAGGCATCTATTGTCGTCCGAAGTCCGGTAAGTAGTTAAACTTTTGTGGAACAACCTGAATATGAAATTTCATTCATTAGATAATTTGACAGATGATACTCTTTTGTGCAGACTCATGTTTTGTCTAGGGGAATGGCTTCTCTTGGTTTGATTCTGTTTGGTTACTTTCCTTTCCACCTAGTGGACTCATTCATGGTATTTCTAAGCAAGTTAAGGTATGGAGACTTGTCAAAATATGGGATCAGGAGACCTGAAGAAACTCCTTTTTTGATGAAGGAGAAGTATGGTAAGTATCCAGTGATGGACGTTGGAACCATCAAGAAGATTAAGTCCGGCGAGATTCAGGTATAATAATGTGACATGTTTAAAACATTGCGATAAGACATATGCACTGTTTGAAACTCTTTGTCGGTCATACCAGTTGCACAATGAGTACTGTTTTTTTTACAACCTTCAGCATGATCAATTACTCCATTTTTAGAAGCAAGAATAATGAGAAGCAGACTTGACCCAATGATGAAAGTATGCTAAAATGGTTGCTTGTATAACTCATTCTCAACATTTACATAACAACTTGATGTGTGGCTTTTAGGTTTTGCCGGCAGTCAGGGGTGTAAAAGAAGGACAAGTCGAATTCGAAAACGGAAAAACTCATCCATTTGATGCCATAATTTTTGCAACCGGTTTCAAAAGAAGCACAAACAAATGGCTCAAGGTACGTAAGCATCATCATCATCATCATAAATGTCTAGCTAACTTTACCTTATTGTCCTTATGTATAACTGATAACCACTAACCAGTTAATGCTAGCCTTAACGCCTTGCTATTAGTTTCCTGTCAAAACTGATGCATATTGGTGTCAATGCATTATTGATTTTCTACATGCATCTCATTTTGAATGTTAGAGTACATCTAGAATTTTGCTAATGAGTATTTTATCTCCTTTTATTTTTGAATATGGGGGTAATAGGGAGATGATTATCTACTGAATGAGGATGGACTACCGAAACAACATTTTCCGGATCACTGGAAAGGGAAGAAGGGTTTATACTGCATAGGATTGGCGAGGAGAGGGCTATATGGGATTTCATTAGATGCAGTTAACATAGCTAATGATATCAAGTCACTCGAGAATTGAGATGATGCTGTTAAAATATGAGCTATGGCGAAAGTGGACCCTACAATAAACAAGACAGAAGTAACGTTGTCTTTGGGTAAAATATAATTTGTGTAATATCAAAAACTGTCAAGTTCTTGTCATTGGTTGTTGAACTGTATTTCAAGTAAGCATTCATATTTGTGTGTACTATATTTAGCTTTGCATATTAATCAAGTTAACAAGTGAAGCAATTTAGAGAGATGGATCCATAAAAAGCTTGAACCAATTTCTACCCTTTTATGGGTGTGTTTTCAAAATTTGATTTTGTTGACAACAAGTTATCAAGATTAAAGGTCTCTGAAAGAAAGGTTAGAAAGAACACTATCTTATACTCCAACCACAAATCTATTTTTGGTCTGTTCATACAGATACGTTGGATGTAAACTTCAACTAATGAGAACTCAGTTTTCCCGACTGATTAGGACTATGAGCGATTCCTCGATGCATTTCAAACAATCAACTGCACGTGGTCAATATATCATCATCACAACTGACCTTTGAGAAAGTTTTTCATAGACAAGTCTCAAAACATATCTTTAGGCTTTGACATAACAGAACAAAAAAGGTTTGGGTAACTAAGAAACCTCCGCACAACATCAAACAGATCAAAACTCTTGAGATGCAGAATTAATATCAACCTTCCCCTTGCCGCTCTTAGTTGGAAGCAAATGCTGGTGAATGTTGGGAAGAACACCTCCATTAGCAATGGTTACATTTTCCAAAAGCTTGCTTAACTCTTCATCATTCCTCACTGCAAGCTGAATATGCCTCGGTACAATACGATTCTTCTTGTTGTCTCTTGCAGCATTTCCAGCAAGCTCGAGCACCTTTACAAATCATTCAACAAAATCAAATAAGTATATAATTATATAGTATCAACTGGAAGCATTTTCAAGTTTGATAAAAACAAACATTATTAATCAAATAACCAAATCACACTGATAAATAAGCATGTGAGTCATACTTGAACAAAAAACAAAGAACTACTAATGCCGCTAAATCTCTCCTATTTAGTATCGAATTTCAGAATCGTAAAACGAAACAACAGTATCTATAAAGGTAGCGAATTGCACATTAAAGGGTCGAAAGCTGAGATGTGGATACTATTTCAAACCCTAATTTATCAAATTTAGAAATTGAATATAAAGGTAGACGATTGAGAACTTGTAATCATACCTCGGCGGCGAGGTACTCAAGAACAGCAGCAGAGATAGACCGGAGCGCCAGCACCGACTCGCTCAGCATACTTGCCGGATTTAAGGAATCGGGCGATACGACCGACGGGGAACTGAAGGCCGGCCTTGTGAGATCTGGAAACGGAGGTTGTTGACTTTGACTTGCCTCTGCCTCCCTTGCTCGGACCACCTGTACTCATCTTCGATGACAAATTAAAACCCTAAAAATGGCGGAAGACGAGACGCTAGAGATTTCACTCTGTGAAACTATGGAAGAAAGCGACGCGAGTAGTTATTTTATAGTGCTGTTTAGTGGGACACGTGTTTGAGTTTCATTTGGTTAAGGGGAGATGCACGGATACGTGACGTGGCATTTTATGGAGCGTGTTTGACCTTTGATTTTTTTTTACGCTGATGATAATTTTGATTTATCAAAATAATTCAGTTAGTGGAAGCGGCCAACGGTTATCAATTATCTTTTGATAATTTAATCTTTGACTTTAAAAGCAGACCATTTTTGAAGAGTTAGAATGTTAGATAAAAGTGTATAAAAAAAAGAATGTTAGATAAAAGGAGTAACATAAGAACGGGAAATTTAAGATAATTTTTTGTAAAATGGTGAGATTCAATCTCGATCGTTGATTAATAATAATTCAACAGATAAACTTTAAAGAAAGAATAACTATCAACAATTTTTTCCAAAGCGGTATAATTTAGATTCTACTCATTTAAAGCTTTGATTGCAACGAACACCTTCACCAAATCTATGACAATGACAAGCATGTCTCTCAGCTCACGTGATTAACCGATTCTACGAATATTGACGCGATCAAACCTCACGCCCGAAGGCAAAAGGAATGAAGAAAACTCCAAAAGATATCAGCACGTCGACAGCAGGGTTCGAACCTGCGCGGGCGAAGCCCAACAGATTTCAAGTCTGTCTCCTTTAACCACTCGGACATATCGACCTGCACCTCAAGGAACAAAAATATTTATTTAGACGAAAGTAAGCCAACTCCATAAGTTAGCACAAAAGTTGAATTTTTTAGCTTAGAGTGTAGCAAAATACCTTTTGTTTTTTAACACAAAGATTGTGAATCAATGTAGCCCAACCAACTCAAACCCTAAAAATATTAAACACTCTTTTGCTCCAACAGATTCTTTCTATGATCTGAACAGGCTAACCTCAAATCTATTTAAACATACTAAATGAAGCTAGAGATCACATCACCAAAACAATGAGGGCAGACTTCACAATCCTCACCATTCTCCTAATCCTTGCGTCCCACGTTGAATCCCAACGATGGCGCATTCCAACGCTTCCAGAACATCCACTCTGCCAAACCCAAATGCGTCTTCTCAACCATGCTTGTTTAGCCATCCCAATCCGTCCCCTCCCACCTCCACCTCCACCATTTGATCCACCACTCAACCAAACTAGTCATGGCCGTAGACGTAGGCGTAGACATCATCATAACCATGGACACGACCATGTGACACCTGTTGAGGAAGAATGCTGCCGTTGGTTAGAGTCAGTTGATACTGAATGCATTTGTGATCTCTTAGTCCGCATGCCCGCTTTCCTCGCTAGACCTTTGCATCAGTACACCGTTACAGTGGGTGAAACTTGCAGAGTCACTTATACTTGCGCCAGCCGCATTTTCGGTCGCTAGACTTCTTAGCAATGTTACCCTAAGCCTTGCTCAAACTTTTCCATCTTTCATGTCTTTTTACATTTGGTGTACCAAATGCTTATATACATCTTCAACCTCTAAGCCGAACATTACTTGAATTTTTTTGTTATAATGTCGGATCGAATTCGGAAAATGTAAACCTCTAAGACATTTTTTTAATCTTAACAGAAGAAAATGTAACCAATCCTGGCTATATAAAAACAATCTAGGGTTGTATTTGTATTTGTATTTCTTAACAGCATTCAGGCTTCAGCTATGAATATCCACATATTGGACCAAAAATAGTACTCCCTCCGTCCCATTATGAGTGTCCCATTTTCTTTTTGGATGTCCCAAAATAATCTTCACATTTCCTAAAATAGAAACTTTTTTACCTCTACATTTACACTCTCTTTCATACTTTTTATCCCACTCATTCTCTTTCTTACTTTTTGTCTCACATTTTTTAATTTTTTTAAAACCGTGAAAGTTCTCAAATGGGATACTCAAAATGAGACGGAGGGAGTATTAGCTACGAATATGCTACATTAGCATCGAACAAGCCGTCGCTAAATCTAGATCCAAGGCCCGATTTGGAATCTAGGCCCAATCTAGCTGCGATGGTTTCCGCATAGATATCAAATTTAGCGATTAGGGTTTCGAGCATCTTCTCAATTCGTCAGTCAGCTTCAGAGCCGTCGCGCCGCTTCTCGGGATCGGAGTTTGGACATCGTTGCAATATGGTGAGATTTGATGAACCGTGTTCCGTTTTTTCAATAAGATTGAAGTTTTGGTTTACGTGAATTGAGGTTAGTTAGTGTGTGTTTTTTGTTGGATTTTGATTGCAGTCGCTGGTAGCAAACGAGGATTTCCAGCACATTCTTCGTGTGTTGAATACTAACGTTGATGGGAAGCAGAAGATCATGTTTGCGTTGACCTCAATTAAGGGTATTGGAAGAAGGTTTGCTAACATTGTCTGCAAGAAGGCTGATGTCGACATGAACAAAAGGTATCATTTTTATTGCATTTTAGCATAATCTCTGCTAACTCTTTGAGTTGTTAGAATTGTTATTAGTCACAGTAATCAAGTAGATGTGTTGCCCGTTGTCTAGACTTGATTTGCGGTTCTTTCGTTTATTGATATTATTCGGTAACTTGAAGATTGTATCAATGCTTATCAAGCTAACCCCTGAGACTATATTAGACGGAGATGCAGACATATTTTGCTTGTTTGTTTTGCATTATATGCTTTTAATCCTCATACATAAAGTTGCTTGGAGGTGATTTCCACTAAATTAATTTTAGCGCATATCAATTGATTGATCAATTGTGGGTTTGCTGGCATTTAAAATACGATGCTTGTATTTAGGACTTGTATGTTTTGATGTTTATTGATGTGTACATGTTAATGCCAGGGCTGGTGAGCTTTCTGCTGCAGAGCTCGAGAACCTTATGGTGATTGTTGCAAATCCCCGTCAGTTCAACATTCCAGACTGGTTCTTGAACAGAAAGAAGGATTATAAAGATGGAAGATACTCCCAAGTTGTGTCCAACGCATTGGATATGAAGCTCAGAGATGATCTCGAGAGACTGAAGAAGATCAGGTAACCTTTCAATCATACTGTTGCCAAAAATAATTGGCTGTATTTTACTATTGCAATCCTAATAATACTCATCTTATTGTCATATCTCCTATGTTCATCAACCAACAGTGCCTCATTATGTTTTACCTTTGCAAAACAGGAACCACCGTGGTCTTCGTCACTACTGGGGTCTGAGAGTCCGTGGACAACACACAAAAACTACTGGTAGAAGAGGAAAGACTGTTGGTGTCTCAAAGAAGCGTTAGTCACCTTATCTGCCAAATGGAATCCTCGATAAGTTTCTGGGTTTGGGCTGAGGCCACCTTGCCTTATTAGTTGGATATTCTTTGGACTATTGAGATGGATCTATTTTGTTTCAAATTCAAACATGACTAAGTAACAGTAATTTTTTGTGTCAGCTCCATTTTCCTATCAAAATTTAGCCAGTTATCAATTGTTGAATCTGCTACTTAGCAGATGTTGCAAATGGATGCTTATATTTTATACAGTTATCAGTGATGACATCAAATTTCAGACATTGTGATAAAATAGAATGATTGTTGACCTGACCACATCGGAATCCCCATACTCCATGTTGTGATACTGTCTGATGCCCAAAAAAACAGGCAGGCTAGCATCTTCATCTTTTTCTGATATCAGATAAACCATGCTGATGTAATTGCTATCATCTTTAATCTGACATACCTTGAATCACAAGTTAAACCCTTTTCCAGTTTCCACACAGTATTTAAATGGTGCAAGTTCCAACCAACATGTCATTCTTGCATCAGTTTGCATTTATGTTGTGTGACCCTTTTGCATGCTGATTGAAGTTTAAAGTTAAATGTGAATTAAGAGTCTGGACTCAGAGTTTGCATGGAAGTGCAGCCAATGGAGATGGAAAAACCAAAACATTAGAAGTCAACAAGGCCTCCTCATTCCACATTTTTTCCAATTTGGGTACATGCTTGTTCAACAGGATAGTTGAAATTGCATGGAGGGTCCATCCATCTCCAGAAGAAGTTTTTACCTTAAGGTGAAACCAGACATGTACTAATTTACTACTCTGTAGTCTGCAAGTAACTACTGAATTATGGTCCTATGGATAAGGGACGCCCATGCACAACAACATTAAGGACATGAGACATCAACAGAGTTCTTGATAATTAATAAGCCTGAGATGTATAAAAATAGTATTGCCTTGGGCTGGGGAGGATAATTTTTATTACAATGCACGATGTGGCGGCCATGGTGTCTAGCGCCTAGGGGTCAGTCCAGAATACATCGGTTTCCTGAGAAGATTTCCCGGGAACTAGATGAAGCTGAGATATGGAGAAGATATGATCATTCATAGTTCGCTCCATCAGAAGAACAATTCATGCAACACATCTGCATAAAATTGAAAAAAAGAAAAAAAGAAGAGAGATTACAAACACTTGGTGTCGCATGCAGTCAGTATACGACGAAATGTAATATTGTTGGAGGCATATCTGCTTACCTTATTCTGATTCATCCAGTTGAGAATTTACTGGAACAGTGATGGTTATGTACACAGGCGCATCTGCCGATGTAGTTTTTCAATTTAGCTACTGAAACCCTCGCCGTAGTAGAGACCTTGATTTTCTATATTTGCGCGGATGTGGTAGCAGCTCTTCCACCTCAACCTTTGAACTCAAGTAACCAGAACTTTTGCTGATGCCATTGTTGTTAATAAATTCAACTTTTGCCAAAAATACACTGGACACTGGTCTGTGATCTGAGAATTTGGACTCTCCTCTGATATAAGATAGTTGTCGTAGGCCTTGTCCGTACCATAAAATACGATCACACCTGCATAACCGCCATGGAAGATCAATTAATATAATTAACTTTTCTAATATACTTTTTGTCACGTACAAATTATCAAGTTCTACAAAGTGTACCATGCTGGGGTTCGCCGCTTCTTTCCAAGCACCGCTTCTCCAGCGTACTGGTCTGAGTTATACGAGTATTTGTATGTCGGAGGAAAATATATTCTCCCCTCCTTCCACCCTTGAAAGATTCTTCCTCGTTTCCTTTCTACTCGAAGCTGCCGCAAAAGAAAGAATAAGTATTGTTAATGACCAAAGAAAACAAGTATGCAGAAGAAATATATTTCTGCAGTCTGCAAACAGCGCACCTGATCTCTATCTAACAAAGCTCTCCAATTATGCATCTCGAGGAGAGCTTTCGTACAACGATATGACAATGCAATGCGGTAATTCAAATCTCCCAGCCAAATGACTCGACTGTCAAAAAGTTAAAGGTTAAAAGAATGCATTATGCCATTATGATAAATGCATTTGATTGTAACTTGAAAAACTGTTCTTTGGATTTTAGGGACTTACTCATGGTCTAGAATTGTTCGGGGAGAATCTTCGACACCTTTTTCTGGAACCCTAGGAAACTTTGTTTTGCGAAGAATCTCCATGACATCAGAGTTTCTCCGCAGCTCATCGCCTTCCTTTTCTCCAGAGCTTAAGTGACTACACACGAAGCAAAAGCTCGTTTGGTGTAACTTCAAGCTGATAGCAATTGACCCCTGAATCGCCGAGTTATATTACACACTTTTAGTAGTAATTTAATTTGACAAAAACAAGAAAAATAAAGAGAAAAGTAAAAAAATCACCTTGTTTCCAAGGTAACCCAGTAGACCTCGGCTTACACAGGATACTTTTACATCCTGGACATCATTCCGTATATCGCTTCTGACCCACACGGTGAGAAATATCCCAACCATCTGTTTATCAGCAACCAAGCAGTATCTCGAGTTCTCTGATGTCATTTCAATACGCCCTGAAGAAGCACACCTTGGAGAGGACATGGGCGAAAAATATGTGGTACTCGGAGAACCACAGGGTCCATACTCATCATCAGATGAGTCAGCCTTTCGGTAACCTGATATTAATCGATCACAGACACTATACCTTCGGCCCAGCTGTGTTTTCAACATTGGGATATCATTGTCCACACTCAGGATATGGCTCGAGGAGGAATGAAATGATCTACGGTGGAAGTCTGGTACAGAGCATCCTCTTTCCAAACACTCATATTCATGTTCTAGTTCCTCCACTGGGTCGGCAATAGGTGAAAGGGATGCAGTTATAGCTACCGTATTCTGGAATATTGTTCAAAGCTTTCTCGATCAACGAAAGCCACTTTTGGGCGGGGACATTGTCTTCAGTGCCCAATACGTTTCCGGCATTAAGAGGCACAATTTCTTGAAAACTAAAGAGAAAACATTAAGAGCTTAGTTGCCATTGATGGCTAAGTAGTGGTACATAAAGAGCGAGCACATGAAACTAGTATACCCTAAAACATAAATATCAGCAGGAGGTGAAGTATGGAGCCAATCTTCGAGGTCCAAGTTGCTCGGGGGAGATTTTCCAGCAACATTCCAAGTCGAAACAAATATCCTGAAGACCATAAAATCAGACCTGCAAACACGATATATCTTATCTAACATAGCCTTAAATGGATATGAATCTAGCATACCGGTAATTATCGACAGTTTTTATTTGAGAACAATCAGCATCCTGGTAAGATTCAGACGGCCGCAATCTGTTAGAACTCCTTTTCCTTTCTGTGAAACACAAGCATACACCATAGTAAGAAAAATGCTCATAATGTAACAAAAGCATTGTTGGAGATATCGCTATCTGGATGACTCAGGTGGGGTTATTAAAGTCATCGAAACACAAAGCAATGACACTCATTGGGCTCAAACAATGCAGTACCTATCTTGCTTTTCCAGAATCTGCATACATCCTTGTCCTCAAACCGGTTACTAAACCCTTCATCACCACCTGAATAAAAGTAGCAAACATAAAGCTTACAAAGCTGAACATTCTCCACTATCATCAGAACCCTAATACACTCAACCATCATAATGTTCTGAAAACTAGAATTAAAAAGATCAAATTTTGAAATGCCCACACAACCAGATTCAACAAAAGCCAATATTTTTGAATAAAATTTAGGCAATAGAATTGAGTTATGTTAAGGGATGGATGAGTTACCTGAGTAATCAAGGTCAAATTCAGGTTTTAAATCATCATTTTTGGTCTTGGTGGTGAACCATTTTCTGACTAGGAACTTGGTCCATGAGAGCTACAACACAACACAAAATCAAAAGTTGCATCTCAGCAAACCACAATGCTGTAAACAGAATTGAATCAAAACCCAAAACCCCAAAAACATAATTAATGGAAGACCTTAGTCTTTTTCT
>QZGG01001702.1:0-55829 GCA_006409495.1 Sedum album
GCTTTCTCTATTGTGAGTTTTTTCCTTATTCTTTTCTTTTATTACTATTCTACTTCTCTATGTCTATAGTCTTTTGAGTCATGGATGTTTGTTTGGGGTTATTCCAATTTCTGAATATAGATGGTATCTTGTCCAGCAGAGTCTTTTCTGTGAGTATATGTTTGATTTAGTTGCCAGGATTCATGTTTCGGAGGGTTGTATAACTACAAAAAGAAGTGTTTTTCGCATTATGTTATCAGTAGAGCTGGTTTTGTGTGTCTGTTACTATCTTCTAATTTATCCATTTCTCAATATAAAACAAATTCTATTTTCAATGTTTTCCTTGTGAAGCAATGTCTCCAACAACTTTTTGGTTGGACCGATACCAACTTCCGGGGTTCTTAATAGCTTCTCCAAAAACTCGTAAGTGTTTATTTTGGCATCATTCAAGTTGGATTTGGTTGCTTAATTTCAGAAAATTATTCTTGTTTTAGTTCGACGGATCCATCACTTCCTGCTTTGCTACACCCCAAGTCCATTTACCTGCCTTATAAAAGCTTGATTTAAAAGTGCAGAGTGCACGTGCAAATTGATTTCTACACATGCAGATTGACATAACTTTATAAACCTTATGCTAACACTCGATTAGATCTAAACCATCACATCATAACCAATAATGCCATTTACTTGTAGATTCTTTGGCAACCGGAAGTTGTGTGGGACTCAGATTAGTGTCAGATGCAGCGACGGAAACCCACCTACTGATTCACGGACCCCCACATCACGTAAGTTACTTTGATTATCTCATGTCTCAACTGATCATTCATGTTATACTGTCATTTTCATATGTCACGCTCTTGGCGGCAGAGATAGTTTTGATGACAAGCTCATAAGTTTAAACCTTAATCTGGCTTAACCGGCGTATGACAATATTACAAATTAGTAACATATGATTGAAAATATACATTCTCTTTTCATAATTGCAATCATGGAAAATATTCAGGTCGGCTACTTGTAAGTGCATCGGCGACCATTGGTGCCCTACTCTTAGTGGCGCTCATGTGTTTCTGGGGATGTTTTCTGTATAAAAGGCTAGGGAAACGTGAGAGACCAAGTCTTGCCAAGGATATCGGCGGAGGTATTGCTCTTACTGAGAGCAGTATTTTTGACTTTTGAGCTGGCATACTTCTTAACTGTCTTGGACTCTAGAGTATTGTTTTATTCTCTACGTTTATGTTATACTGCAAAGGATTTATGAACACTTTGTTGACATTAGGTGCATCAATCGTTGTGTTTCACGGAGATCTGCCATATTCTTCCAAAGAAATTATCAGAAAGCTGGAGACACTAAATGAGGAGCATATAATTGGCTCTGGGGGCTTCGGAACAGTTTACAAGCTAACCATGGATGATGGGAGTGAATTTGCATTGAAAAGAATAATGAAATTGAATGAGGGCTTTGATCGCTTTTTTGATAGAGAACTGGAAATTCTTGGAAGTGTAAAACACCGTTACCTCGTAAATTTGCGGGGTTATTGCAATTCTCCTGCATCAAAGCTGCTCTTATATGATTACTTACCTGGTGGCAACCTAGACGAGGTTCTCCATGGTACGGTTGTTGTTTTATCATCATTATGCATTACTGCTTCAGTTCCAATTTAATCTCCTCGTCAAGTATGTTTTTCCATACACGAAGGGAATTTTTAGCATGTGTGGTATGAAAAATGATTTTATCTGTTTATAGGCCATCTCGACTCCTAGTAGAGAAATTATTTGGGTTCCCTTTCATTATACATTCGCTTACATTAGAAAAATCATGTTATATTTGTTAATGCTAAATCGGTAGAATATATCTTACTTTGCTCCATGTTTTGTTAGCCATCCAACTTGTAGTTTTGCAATTAGTATAATGTTGTTTATTACAAAATCTGTGTGGTATTTTCCAGAGAAATCTGAGCAACTAGATTGGGATGCACGGATTAATATTATCGTGGGAGCTGCAAAAGGCCTAGCGTACCTCCATCATGATTGTTCACCAAGAATTATTCACCGTGATATTAAGTCCAGTAATATCCTGCTTGATGGAAACTATGAGGCCCGTGTATCTGATTTTGGACTTGCAAAATTGTTAGATGATAATGAATCGCACATTACTACCATAGTTGCTGGAACATTTGGATATTTGGCTCCTGGTAAGCTCGGTTTAACTTTGACTGATTCCCCATGATTTACTATGTGCACCTAAGTAAACTCAAACCATGTTAGAGTTTTGTTCTGTAATGTTACGGGGTGCTAACCTGAGCATCCCTATAATAGATGCGTCTAGGAGCTTGTTGTGGCATTTTGGGCATAAAATTGTTTTGTTCGTTTTTATCTACCTAACTCTGTGGTAACTGTTTGTAGAGTATATGCAAAGTGGAAGAGCAACAGAGAAAACTGATGTGTACAGTTTTGGAGTTCTTATGCTCGAAATTCTGAGCGGAAAGCGTCCGACTGATGCATCATTCATAGAGAAGGGTGTCAATATCGTTGGATGGGTATGCGTTGCTAATTTTTGTGAAATCAGTTCATCGAAACTTCAGGAGTTGCAATTTGCGGATGATGATCAAATTCTGATTAATTTATAACTTATTGCAGCTGAACCTATTGATTTTGGAGAACCGCCAAAGCGACATAGTTGACCTCCATTGCGAAGGGGTGCGGGCTGAAAGTCTAGATGCATTACTCTCAATTTCCATTTCGTGTGTGTCGTCAAGTGCAGAAGAGAGACCAACCATGCACAGAGTTGTCCAAGTTCTTGAATCTGAGGTTATGACCCCATGCACCAGCGACTTTTACGATTCAAATCCTGAAGATTGAGTTAATGGTATCAGTGCGGCCTACAGAAGAATTACAATTGTGGATAAAATGCTGAGGATGTACGATCTTTTTTCATTTATATGGAATGGGATAGCCTTCCTACAACTGCCTGCGTTTACATATGTAGTCGAGTGGATATCGTAGTGGAATTGTCTTGAGTGTCTACATTGTGGCCTGTTCAAACTGAAGGTGCTCTGATATGTTCATATGACATATCAACCTTTTGTAGAATCAGTTATTGTGAAAATTCAGACTCAGTCCAAGGTTTGCATGAATGTAGATAGTCATTTATTTTTCATACAGAAACTTGAATACTTAAACATTTCATGACATGTCTTTTTAGGAATGAGGTAGTTTTAGCTCGTGGTTTAAGTATACTAGTAATTGTTGCACAATCTGGTGCGTGCTCCAAAATGCAAACATAAAATGCAATCAACGGCTGCAAAGGAATCCATGAATCCATGAAAAATGGAGGGTTTCACATGATACAACCTCTACATATATATCATGTCTCACATGATCTCAACCCCACACATTATAATTATGTTTATTCGTATTTTAGATTCATCTATTTTTTGGGCTAATTAGATTTTGGGCCCAGGCCCAAGTGTAGGCCTGAACTCTTCTTCGATCTCTAAAATCGTACAATTATAAACCCTAGAAATTGAATTCCCAAATCTCACAGACCACTCGAAATTCGAACAACACACATCGAAATGGTATCACAAAAATTCGGTCGTCTTAAAAAATCAGACGGCGACACGAGTCCCAATCTCTACGTAGCGAATTGCGGCCCAGCG
The DNA here is from genome assembly GCA_006409495.1 of Sedum album. Classification (NCBI taxonomy): domain Eukaryota; kingdom Viridiplantae; phylum Streptophyta; class Magnoliopsida; order Saxifragales; family Crassulaceae; genus Sedum; species Sedum album. Next base: position 3,639 of record QZGG01001702.1, read on the forward strand.
GTAGGGTTGTCGTTTGACTCGATCGCCTCTGCGTTTAGTGTTTTCGGGGAAGTGAAGGGAGTGTACGATGCTGATGAAACAGGCACGCGTGTGATCGTCGCGTTTGGTGAAAATGCATCTGCGAAAGCTGCGTTTGAGTGTTTGAATGGGAAGCGGTGTCCGGAGCTCAATGGACGAGTTTTGCACATTCGATATTCGATGATTAAGTTGCGGCATGAGGCATGGGGTCTGACTTTGTTGTGTAGATTATTGTTTGAAGTGGAAATTTTGTTGCTTTTGATGATCAAATTACATTTTGTGCCATTTATCAATGTTAAATGTTTAGCATTTTTCGTATATACACGATATGAATTGAGTATCATTAAAATCGAGAATGAATAAAATGGTAACGAGAGTAGCTTTGATACTGAGTTTGTTGATTTTCAGGCTACGAGTAGTGTTGTTCCTGTGTCATTGAAATCATCAGAGATGGGCATTCCGGGGCTGTATTTGTGGCATGATTTTATTAGCTGCGAGGAAGAGGAGGTGAAAGTTTTTTTCTTTTAAGAGTATTGGTAGAATCTAAAGGCTTCATTTATATGTGTGGTAGTGTTAAAGATATATAACCTTTGTTGGTTTATGGATCTATGCAGAAGCTTCTTAAGGAGGTTGATAACAGGCCTTGGAAAAGTCTTGCAAAGAGGAGGGTTCAGCATTATGGGTATGAATTTCGCTATGACGTAAGTCCATTTCAGTGCCCATGTGAGAATATTTGTGTGAATGAAACTTGTTTGTGAGTATCAGAGATGGAAAAGAATGCCTTGCATTTAGAAAGTAGATTTTTGTTCCAGTTTTTCAATGGGAGTGGCTTTTTCTGTGGAGAATGAGTGTATTTTATATTAGAAAATATTGGTAATGAAAAATTGCTTACTGGTATGTTTTGTGACTACAGACAAGGAATATCAACACAGAACAACGCATGGGTGAGCTTCCATCATTCTTAGATTCTGTTATCGATAGGATATCACTGTTGCCAGAACTTGGTGACACTGAGCATGCTGATTTAGATCAAGTAACGGTATGTACTTATACTATCTAATCATTTGATAGATGCCACTAATAGAATTTATAATTATGTCACATATTTAAATCATTATCAGTTCACACATACTGATCGTTGTTCTTTCCCATAACACACTTTCCATGTGTTCGACATTTAGAATATGTTTGGTCTTTGGTGTTTTCAGGTGAACGAGTACCCACCTGGGGTAGGTTTATCACCACACATAGATACTCACTCAGCATTTGAGGGGCTTATATTCAGTCTTTCATTAGCTGGCCCTTGCATCATGGAATTCAGAAGATACCCTGATGGATTATGGCTACCAAGATCTGCTACAAGTGATGCTACGGCAGTGGCATGTACTGATAATTGTTCTACTTATATACGAAAGATATTATATCTCCCTCGCCGTTCAATGCTTCTGCTATCTGGTGAGGCTAGATACGCCTGGCATCATTACATCCCCCATCACAAGGTTTGATTATCTTTTTACTGTCTCTATATTTATGCAGTCTAACTATCCATTGCCAAGTTATGTGTCAGTGCTGGATTTTGATAACTATATCTATATTGATCTGCCGGTTGGATGCTAAATCGCTACTTCAACAGATTGACATTGTTAATGACGACGTAATTCGAAGGGAGTCAAGGAGGGTGTCATTCACCATTCGTAAGGTGAGCACCATGATTAAATGAGCTTGCTGCTTCCTGAAGCTGGTCATTAAGGCTTAACCTATATCTCAATCAATAATTCATCATGATGCAAGTGTTTAAATTATACTTTCGAGTTTAATAGATTTTGATAATGACTTTTTTGCTTCAGGTTCGACCAGGTCCTTGTCAATGCAAGTTCACACAGTACTGTGACTCTCAAAAAGGAAAATGAAAGAACTTGGCTTCGGACTCGACTGACCTTCACTGTAACATTGTAATCTGCAACAAGAGGGTTGCCCGTACTCCACTGTAACAGTGTAATCTGCAACAAGAGGGTTGCCCGTACTCGTTAATCGAGCTCTCACATCAACAAGCCACAAGAAGGGACACGCTCTACTGCTACATTCGCAGTGGCTCCATTCATGAGACCTTTTGATAGTCGATTCCAACTTATATTTACCATGTTTAATTATTTATACTTAGACTCATTGTATCAAACAACTGATCAGCTATGCCAAGCTCACCATCTTCTCCGTTGCGAACTTGACCTCAAACCCGTCCAAATTCATCTAATCAACTCCAAACGGAACTCATCAGTCGTTCCGATTCATGTCTCCGACGGCTACGTTTTCTACGACTGAGCGCTGTCGAATCCGTTTCATTTCATCCACTTCGTTCAAGGTCAAACTCGCTTATCGCAAAGCATATTCGTAGCAGATGGCGTTGGAATGCTGTTAAATTTTTTTGATTGAAATTTTTGTGATTGATTGAATCTTTGCATGTATTGCAGCAAGGAAATTAATCTGCAAGACCGCTGGCTTTTTGGGAATTAAGAGGCGATGACTGTTGAATGTTGCGTCGAGGTACGATTGCTTGTCTATTTTATTGTTTCTGTTGATGTTTATCTCCCTATTAAGAATCCGGGAGCAGCTTTTGACGGTTTCAAACCGTCACCCACGATCTCTCAAACCGTCACCTCTCCAACCGTCACCCACGATCTCCCAAACCGTCACCTCTCATTATTCATTCAATTCAATGATGATTTGTAGTTTTTAAAAAACCACTTGAATCCCTAATTTTATACATTGAATGAATAATTATTTCATTTAACTATATTATGAAATTAAAATTACATGCACATATTTATGTGAAGAAACCACTAGTGATTATAATTAGTTGTCACTTATTAGTATTACTCTCAAGTTTCCTAAAAATCTGTAGAGATCGAAGTTGACTCCCACAACTGATGCGAATTTTACCACTTATATTGTTGTGTGTGACACCAGTTATGCATATAGTTCACATCTGCATGCTACAACATAGTTTACTCTTTATCTGTTTATTTTAGATTTGGGTTTTGAGAGAGCATCAGTTCAAGTGAATACAGTTTCTAGTTTATATTGGCGTGCAGCTTTTCCATCCTTAGGCTATGACTTTCTAGTGGACATGTATTGTGTGCCTGATGCATTGATCTGTTTAATTCATTTTGCTGTTGATAGTTACCCGATAGATTTATATTAGCTACTTTGGTTCCATGTAATGATCCAGGGTACCAGGATATTCCTATTACTTTTGGGATATTCCTAATGTTTTGTGGCTCATAAGTCATGAATTAAAAGTTATAACTTTATTTCTCAATTCTAGACTCCTTTGTGATTCACAAGCTCCTTCATAGTCAGCATCCAGTTTCCTCCACGATGAAGTCGTGCTCTCCCTTGAGCAAACTTAGAGTGAATGAAAATTATGTTTGCAGTTTCAAATTCCGGAATTTAAAAGACAAATAGTTCTGTGCTGTCTGGTCGTTTTTTGAATGCATATGCGAATTAATATTAACTGCACTATTTTCATGCAATCTGTGCATAAGTGAAGAAACTAATTTCTCGTCATATAGTTTTGTCCAGCTTTCTGTTTCAACTTACTTGATATGCATTGGTTGATATAGCTTAGTGGTGTTATTTTTGTTTTGATAAAAAATATCTTTAACTAATGGCTTGAAAAGAGAATGCTCAAACTATGTGTTATTGCTTAAACATGTTTAAATTTCAAGGATACTTTTGTACTGCGTAAGCACTCTAGTTTCTTGTATACAGTTGGTTTCCCTTGGAAAGGTGATATTTCCGAAACTTTTGGGTTCCAAATTTGTATATCTTCCATAAATAATAACTGAAAAGAGACTGATAGTGATTGAATGGTATGCTATAAGTGCTGCAGATATATTTGTTTAAATTAGTGTGCGATTTAGCTGTGTTAAGTTGGGTGGGTGAAAGTATCTTTTTGGTAATAATTAATTTTGAAGACTCATTGAGCTTAGTGCTAAATTATTAGGTATTTGAAGACTCTGTCGAATCAGGTATTGCTTTAGTTGGAAACATAGCCAGTCCTTGTGATTGGCATTGGCTTGTATATCTTACAACAATGGATTAGTAATCCACTGAGTCAATTTAAAGATTTGCTTAAGATTAATTCTTTGTGCATCATCTTTTTTCATTATAGAAGTGATATCCTGGGGATTAGGATTGAGAATTTTAATAGAAATCGTGCTTTTGGGAAGCTGTTTATGACTTGTGTTATTTTCCTTTATGTGAATATAATTTTTGAAACATTGCTGACATTGTGCAGTTTCCAATTTATGGCAAAAAAAGGCCATTTCATCCTTTTGTTAATAAAACAGCGTAGTGGTACCAACCCATTGTTAGTTTTTAAATCTTGCTTTAAGCTCACAAAAGGTGCTCCATAATAACTAAACTAAACCGAAAGATTACAGCCAATAGTTGCTAGTGATGTCGAGTCCTACCCAGCACTCAAAGTTTTATATATAAACTCATTGAATGGCTGTGACGAATTGTCTTGAATTAGAATGTGTCATAGAATGATATCCTTTCCATTTTAGGAAATATTCCCACTGATCATTTTCATATTTTAGTACAATGATAAGAGTCAATAAATTATGCCATGTGAAACTTACAGCTTTATTATATGTTTTCGTTTAGAGCTTTGTTAATTACTGGCATGACTTATGGTAGGGCCTTGCATTCGTCTTAAATACTGGTCCAAGGTTCTGGCCTTTGAAAACACTTGAATTAGTCAAGCACATTCTTTAAACACAGTCTCATCACATTTCTAAGTTCGAACTTCAGACTTGTTCCATATAAGTTATCTTCTGTTTTTGATATGAAGACGTCATATAGGTTTATTGCATTTTTTCTCGTTGTGTTTCTCCTCCTGAACATGAGAGTTGCAGTAGCAATAAGACCTTTAGAAACTTGTAAGCACACTGTCTGTGCCCCTCCTGTAAGTAATCGTAGACTGCCTCCCTCTCTTCCTAGCTTCTCAGTTAACCGGTACAAGAAGATTGAGGCTGATGCTTTTCGGCCTACATCCTCTGGACACAGCCCTGGAGTCGGCCACTCTCAACCACCAGCAGCTTAAAGTTTTACTGATTTCTCCTGCATGCATGAGTGTCTTGAAGAATATCAACGCTGGCCTAGTTTCATGAAGTTAATAAATGATTTCTCTTCTGAGTGGTTATTGTTTTGCTAGTTACTTGGTAGCTAGTTTGTTGTTGGTTTGAGTTATTTTCTGTTTCCTGTATTTTAATTTTATTGTGAAGTAAAAAGGTTGTAGTAAACATATTGATTTTCTATTTTAAATGCCACAGCTCATTGTTGTTGCATTATCACTTATCAGGAGTGTGCTTGTAGCTTCATCTGTACCTGTACAAACTTGTGCTCACCCGTCCGTGTAAGTCCTGTAAGTCCTAAGTTGAACTTTATTTTGTCGGTGACAAATTTGCACATTGTTTTTACTATTCTTTAAAAAGCATCTGAACCTTGATTCTGCGTTGTCTTCAGTATTCTGGTTTAGTCTTATATGCTTAATCAACTCTACCAATAGCATTGCTTACTGCACATAAGGCATTCATATGATAAAGTAATCATTAATAAAACTCAAGTTGAGGCTTTAAAGCTAGACTGTGTTTCTTAATAAATAAGATTATGTTTGTGGTTCTAACTTCTAAGTGGTGCACTTATCTCTTTCACTTTTTGCAGATAAAGAATTAACGAAACAAGCTGACATAAGATCTTGGGTAATCATAATATTCTTGTTTATGGCTTTGCCAAAGTTAAAAATCTTTCTTTAGATCTTTCACAATGCAACTCAAAATCGGGAAAACACGTGCTGAATTTCTAGCAATAAACTAGATCCAGACTTGCAGTGATTTGGTGAGATGACAGTTGAACTATGAATTTGTTGGGTCTTTCAAATGAGGTCCTTTTTCAAGAGGCTAGCATATTACTGAGCTTGTGCTGTTACATTCCTACTAAAATTTGAATGCTCTTAGCCTTGGGTCTAGAAACTAGTATCTCGATGGGGTTGAAAATCTTTGCCTTTGTATTAATATCTAAATGGTGTAGTGTAAACGACCTAAAAACGTACTCCTGTATGTTTCCGTTTCTCAATGGTGTAGTGTGTTGTATATGAACCAGTCCCTGCTGGCTGCATGTGTATAAGAGTGTAGAGACCAGCTGAAGGAATTGTTGTCCAGGAATTGAATCTGGCTCATGAAACATTTTTGCATGCAATTTGAAGTGGTTCGGTATTTTCTGAGGTTAAAAAACTTGAATTCATATATTGCAATTGCAATTCTGAATCTGAGCTTTAATTTTTGTGGCAATGATCTGAACTGTTAAGTAACTCTACGTTAAGTTTACTCTGTTAGCTATGATGTGATTCTATTTCACTAGTCATAATGTTGCAACATTTTTGCAGACCATTATATATTGGCGGGGTTATTAGCAATGGGATAGATCACCTGAGTATCTGGCATTCACAAGTGGCTCCATGTCTCATGGTTTTCACGGAACGGGAAACAATCTGAAATCCGCAGTGGATCAGATGAGCGAGACATGGAAATTGGAAGGCCTTTATGCTGCCGATGCTAGCCTTCTTCCCTCCGAATCGTTAACCCAATGATCACCATACAGGCCATTGTATATTGCATTGCACAATCTGTTCTTCAGGCTCTCAAGAGAACTAAGCCATGAAAGCTACCCTTATTACCATATACCAAGTCAAACGACTTCGTTTAGTGTGTATATATAAAAACAACGTCGTTTTTGAGCTGGGATGGAGCTGGACTGCGTTTCAGTTAATCAGTAACTAACGTAACCTTACTAAGAGTTAATTTAATCACTTAAGGGTTTAACTAGGCCTAGGGTTAGAAAAAAAACCAGGGGGGTTAGAAAAAAGGAGAGTGAAGCGCGGGTTTCGAGAGAGAATTCAGCGGAGGCCGGAGAGATTGAATTTTCATAGACTGAGTTTATCATCGCCAACATTCCACTTCGAGGTTATGGCGTCCTTACGCGCAGCGGAATCTTCGTAATCAGTGGTCGAAGTTGGCCAGTTGTAGACACCTATGGCCTATGGGTAGTGACATCGTTTAATGGAAGATCGGAGGCGACGGCTTTGGTGAATGCTTATCTTCTCTCAGAGGTAAGTTGATATGATGTAAGCAAGTTGTAGTATTTGATTATGTATAGGTGTTTGATTTTGTGGATTTGATGATAATGCAGCTCCTTGCCTGATATGAAACTAGTTGTTTTGAATGATTTTCCTTTTATTCGAGAATATACTTCCAGGAAGTTGTTCAGGCAGCAGGTGCTGGAACTCTGTTCTCGTGCTTTTTGAAACTGAATCTGTTTTCGTGTATTTGTATAATGACTTTTTGATATATGATTTAGTTATCTAATTTCGTTTCAGGAACTTCGGCGGAGTGAACTAATCGTAACATACAGAGGTCTGGTGCATCTTAATTCTACATATGTGTTATCTATAGTAATGTCTGTAGGATTAGAAGTTGATTAAAGACTTTCAGGATCAGTTTTGACAACTTTGATCTATGGGGAGTAATTAGAATTTAATTTTTTGTGCTGTCGAACGATTCCAGGTGTCTGTTGTTATTGAGATGGTTGGCATTAGAAGAAAAATGAGATATAATAATCCAGGAGTAGATAACAGCCTGGTTGCTCATTTTTCCAAATGCTCAGATGTCAGTGATGACACTGGGGATTTTAATGGAGTCCCAGTATAACGGCATTGGAGCATTCCTCAATTTGGTAAGTAAAACTGTTATAATTTGGCATTTTTCATTCATATGACTTGAAATGTATTATACAAATGCCGAGTAGAATATTTAAGCTGTGTTTGCACTCTTGTCCAACATGACCATGGGAAATGACAATGCAGGGGCAGAAGCTCTGTTGGCCAGTTACAATTTGCAAACCAAAACAGATGACAATGCAGGGTCAGAAGCTCCAGTTATGCAAGCACCTTGTCTTAGAATGTGCTCTAGATATTCCAAAGCTTCTTGAGTAATCACCTCACCTGGGATCAGCATAGGTATACCAGGTGGGTATGGGCATACCAACTCCCCACATACCTGTCCGATACTCTCCTTGATGGCTACTCGTGTCTTTTTAGCAAAGAAAGCTTGTCTTGGCGTCAAGCCCATTGAAATATCAGCAAATGGCAAGCATTTGCCTGCGACTATGCTTGTCTTTCCCGCACATGTATCTCGCTGAAAAGAGAATGCTTGTGATAATTGCTCTAGTCCCGATACTAGTCTCTCTATATGCTCTTCACAAGTACCAAGGTTGATAGCTAAAGTGATAGATTGGGACTCGACGAGTTCAGAAACTATTCCTCGAACAGCGTACAGGGTTTTATCTGCTTTAAAACCTGAAAAACCAAGCTGTACTGCGCTAATTGTTAGTCGCAAGGGATCCATAGCTGAGAAATTAGTAAAACTTGAACTTTCCAGTACTGAAATCCCGGATATTTTCTTGATTAAACTCCTTGATTTTTTTGCTAGATCAAGTGCCTGGTTAAAAATGGTGTTTTTCTGATCACTCAGTTGTGCTCGAGCTGCATCAAGTGATGCCAGCAATAGGTAGCTTGGACTTGTGCTTTGGAGCGTCTGCAAACAAGTGCTTATTCGTTCTCTGTCTACTATATTTCCCGATGCATGTAGCATAGATGACTGTGTTAAGGAGCAAAGAACCTTGTGTGTAGACTGAATGGCAATATCAGCACCTTGGTCGAGTGCTGACTCAGGAAACTCGGGATGAAAAGCAAAATGAGCGCCATGAGCCTCATCAACGATCACGGGAATGTTGTGCAAGTGTGATACTCGACATATTTCTCTTAAATTGCTACAGACACCGTGATAAGTAGGTGAGGTGACAAAAACAGCAGCAGGCCTCCGACCATCTAACTGCAGCTCATTGATTGCTTTTTCTACCTTCATGAACAACAATTGTTGAATTGCTTAAATACGTGCCCTCAACATAGCGAACCTTAAACTATATTAACACTTGCCTGCAAAGAAGTGATCCCACCAACGACACCCCATTCGCGGTTATACTCGGGGATGATATACTTTGGTACAGCTCCCGAGAGCATCATCCCAGAAATAGCAGATACATGACAATTCCTAGGAAGAATTAAAGAATCTCCAGGACGACATGTAGCCATGATAGATGCTTGAATACCACAAGTGGTTCCCTCAACAAGAAACCATGTTTGTGATGCCCCAAATAATTCGGCTGCTAGCAGTTGCGCTTCTAAAATCGGACCTTGCGGACAGAATAGGTTATCAAGTTCAGGCAGTGCAGGTAAATCATGACGAAAAGGCATGGAACCAATTAACTGAGTTAAAGAAGATGGTGCAGCCCGGCCTCTATTGTGACCCGGAAAATGAAAACTAGCAGCATTTTCTTTCGCTGATATTCCTAGCGCTTTCACCAGTGGCGGCACCTCAGGGATCGCATGGTTGTCCTCAACTTTTATCCTTAATTTTTCTTTCAACAACGAATCCCCAACATAGCCATCCTGTTAAAACTCCACATCCAAAACATTACAAGAAGAACTGCGTGTATAATAAAAAAGGGAAAAAATCTCAACAAGCTTACGGATGTGTAAACACTAAAATCCTTTTCAAAATAGGGTATACAGACTATAAATAGACTACCTCTTGAGACTGCTCAGGTGCGGAAATGATACCAGACGCGTCGTTCGAGCACTTTGTAACCACTGAAGATGAAATCACTTCTCCCCTACTACCACATTTACTGATTAGTGGCAAGGAACCAACCACTGCAAGTTAAGATAATGCTCAATAGAGTTAAGATCAAGAAAGACAACAAATTGTGTGAGATTAAAGTTGGTTTTTAATTAAATGGGCGGTTGGATTTGCAAAAAAACGGACGGTTGGAGATGTATGGTTACCAATATCAACCATTGAATTGATAAAAATCAACGGCTGAGACAATGTACTTCCGTCTTACAAAAAGATGTTTGTCCTCCTACTACCTTTCACATTATCAATAATATTATACAAATTACAAAAATTGAATAAATTCACTACACGAAATCACCACAAAAACAACAAATTGACAAAGAAGGGTTTCCAAAATCAACCAAAAACCTACTGATTACACCTTATCATGAAAAGGGTTTGAAAATTCCAACATTTTCTCAACAATTTCAACATACAAATTGCTTACCTATAACCGCAATACATGCAACTAGCAAACCCTAATTTTGCGCCGGATGATTGAAATTGAAAAGTGAGAATTGGGTAAGACTGACCTGCGCTCGCCATTAGAAGCAGCTTACAACTTGAGCTTACTTTCTGACACTATCTGTAACCAAACAAATAGATGCCTTCGTAGGGTGTCGTTTAAGAAGTTATTTGTCATTCGGAGACACGTAAGATTTTGTCAGAAAACTAAAAGTCAGTTTTTTATTAAATATAAGTACATAATTTTCGAAAATTATAGGATAATTGTATTTAATGATTTCATTTGTTATATTGTTAATAATCAACAATCGAAATTGTATCGTTCATAAAAAAATGAACTTTTCATTTATATGCTATCAGAGATCATTTAAAATGCTAAACTTGTCAATGCAACGTTTCCTTGTAAATTTGTCTGCTGTTGGCATTTGGCTTAAAATAAGTCATAGATATGATCAGTTGCCAGGTTTGTGTCACATTGACATTACCAATGAATATTTCAGCTTGAAATTCATACAAGGCCGGCGAGTGTTCGAGGAGTCAGACAGACAATGACTGATGAGAAGATACCAGCTGAAGAGATTGTTGTCCAGGAATTGAATCTGGCTCATGGAAACATTTTTGCATGTGATTTGGAGTGATCTGGTTTTTTCTGAATAAAACTTGAATTCATATAATGCAAATGCAATTTTGAATTGAGCTTTAATTTTTGTGGCAATTATCTGAACTGTTAAGTAACTCTACGTATAGTTTACTCGAAGGAGGTTCAATTACGACCCCCTCAAATCTGTGCGATCCGTGCGATCTTCATATGGCACCTGATCCAACGGTTGCAAATCTGCAAATCATATTTTTGTCACGTTTTTGTCGTTTAACTAAATGCATATATGCAAATGGAATGTGCATATAGTTTAAGTCAAACGTGCAAATAGAAGTCGGTCAATTTGCACAAATGCAAGGGGTCGCAAAGGAACCGAACCCTAGTTTACTCTGCTAGATATGATGTGATTCTATTTCACTATTCATAATGTTGCAACATTTTTAGTTTTACAAACCAATATAGATTGGCGGGTTTATTAGCAATGGAATAGATCACCTGAGGATCTGGCATTCACGAGTGGTTCCATGTCAAATGATTTTTGTCAACATGGAATGGGAAACAATCTGAAATAATCCGCAGTTGATCAGATGAGCGAGACATGGAAGTTGGAAGGCCTTAATGTTGCCGATGCTAGCCTTCTTCCCTCCGAATCGTTAACCCAATGATCACCTTTAGGCCATCGTGTATATTGCAGTGCATAATCTGTTCTTCTGGCACTCAATAGAATTAAGCCATGTAAGTTACCCTCATATATGTGCATTACTTTCCTATCAAAAATATATATATATATATATATATGGGGAAAGTATCATGTAGAACCCCCTCTTTCCATGGATCCATGGATCCCCCTTCATCACCGTTGATTGCATTTTTTGTGTGCACCAGATTGTGCCACGTGTTTGCATTTTTGAAATGCACATGCACATGACAAATGCACACGTGAGTTGCACATGCTCATTAATGCGTTGGCACAATCTGGTGCGTCCAAAATGCAAACAATAAATGCAATCAACGAATGCAAAGAGAAATCCATGAATCCATGAAAAGGTGGGGGTTCCACATGATACTTTCCCTGTATATATGTGCATTACTTAGTCACCTATCAAACATATTATCATCTAGCGAGTCAAACGACTTCGTTTTGTGTGTTTATACAAAACAACGTCGTTTGTGAGCTGGGATGGAGCTGGAGGCTGGACTGCGTGTTTCAGTTAATCAGTAACTAACGTAACCTTTACTAATAGTTAATGTAATCGCTTAAGGGTTTAACTAGGGTTAGAAAAAGGGAGAGTGAATCGCGGGTTTCGAGAGAGAATTCAGCGGCGATGGAAACGCCGGAGAGATTGAATTTTCATAGACTGAGTTTGTCATCGCCGCAGTCCACTTCGGCGAGGTTATGGCGGCCTTACGCGCAGCGGAATCTTCGTAATCAGTGGTCGAAGTTGGCCACTTGTAGACACCAATGGGTAGCGACTTCGTTCAATGGAAGATCGGAGGCGACGGCTTTGGTGAATGCTTATCTCTCTCAGAGGTAAGTTGATATGATGTAAGCAAGTTGTGGTATTTGATTATGTATAGGTGTTTGATTTTGTGGATTTGATGATAATGCAGCTACATGCCGGATATGAATCTAGGTGTTTTGAATGATTTTCCTTTTATTCGAGAAAATGCATTGAGGAAGTTGCTTAGGCAGCAGGTGCTGGAACTTAGTTCTTGTGCATTTTGAAACTGATTCTGTTTTCGTATTTGTATAATGAGTTAGTTATTTGAATTTCGTTTCAGGAACTTTGGCGGAGTGAACTAATCGTATCATACAGAGGTCTGGTGAGCATCTTAATTCTACATATGTGTTTTTTATAGTAATGTCTGTAGGATTAGAAGTTGATTAAAGATTTCCAGGATCAGTTTTGACAACTTTGATCTATGGAGAGTAATTAGAATTTTAATTTTTGTGCCTTCGAATGAAATCAGGTTTCTGTTGTTATTGAGATGGTCGGCATTAGAAGAAAAATGAGATGTAATAATCCAGAAGTAGATAACAGCCCGATTGCTCATTTTTCCAAATGCTCAGATGTCAGTGATGACACTGGAGATTTTGATCGAGTCCCAGTATACCGGCATTGGAGCATTCCTCAATTTGGTATGTTAAACTGTTAAAATTTGGCATTTTTCATTCATAAGACTTGAAATGTATTATACAAATGCCGAGTAGAATATTTAAGCTGTATTTGCACTCATGTCCAACATAACCACGGGAAATGTTTAGAAAATGTCATTGAAAATTCTGGATTTCACTTGAAAAAGTATAAATTTCTGATATAATAAACAACCTTAATAGGCTGAAAAAGGCTACTACCCGTAAACAAGGTACCCTAAGCCCACCCAAGGCGAAAGACACAATACAAACCTATGTATAAGATAGAAGCTTCCCCTACACCTTACTAACCACTAGATACTCACTACAAACCCTGACACACTATTTGACCCGAACAAAGAGAATCTGCCAGACTGCCAGATTTTTGTTCACTCTACGTCCCTGTAGAACCTGAGCACACTCGAGGCAAAAGACAACATGCTGGATAAATATACTTAAATATAATATTTATTGAGTTAATATGACAGGGCAGTATGCCAGTTTGATTTTACATAATTTCCGTATGCTGTTCAAATTGTTTGTTCACACTCTCATGTCTCTATTTACTCTTGCCTTATCCTCAGTAACCTTGATAATCCTAGATGCTTGCATGTTGAGTAGTGCTAATTGCAATGTGTTATTCATTTGATATTGCTCAATACTTAATACTCACCGTGTATTCAAGATCTCCCTTTGTTCCAACATGGCAATTACCATGATAGGGATCTCCAGTAAAAACCATGTTAAACCTAGTTCTACGTGACCTTACTTTTGATCTAAATAGTCTTCATTTTAACCAAGTGGTCCATCTCGCAGCACTCTTAGCTAACGAATTCGTTCAAATGTTCAAATGCGAGTTAAATATGAAGGTACATGCATCAAACTTTCATGAAACTTTTTGTTATTGTAGTGCTGTCTTGTTTGTGATGGCTGCCACACACTTAATTATTATGATACTTTCACGTGCAGCGGAGGCTTATGGTAGAGCTAATCTCACTCAGTTCTAAGAAGAACTGGTGGATAATTCTGTTGCTTGGTCCAGTGAACTGTATACTGGGGAGTTTGACGATTTGAGTCACTGTAATATTAGTTTAGCAGAAATGCCACTGTCAAATCGTCAAAGGTCCAATCATAAAGCTCCCGAAGTCGAACTTAAACAAAACTCTATAGTTTTTGAGGTGTTTTTTTATGCAGTTTTATGAATTATGTATGCCGTCTTAGCAATATTCCTAGGCCATTACTGAAGAATTATTTATTCATACATATGAATCATTCATTCTCAAGTTGAAGAAGCATTTTCCATGGCATTGGATATTTTTGTACTTTATGAATTTGACACCTTGTTTTGGTTTTGTAGGTTTATTTAGCTGCATGGATTTCTGAAGTCAACGTAGATGCAGACCGGTAAGAAGCTGGTATCAATAAATGCTGATGATTATTGATTTGTTATAGTTTTCTATATCAAAGACTTGCAATCTGGAATGGCTGGTTTACTATTCTGCTGAATTCCTTATTTGTAATATTTGCTCTTGATCTTATGCAGGCTGGATGAAATTTTAAACTTGGTTGGATTTGAAATGCAATTATCAATCAAATAAACACTAGTTGACCAGCGTCATATTTCCCTCCTGCTTCTACAACAATGATGATGAAGGATAATATATACTATGAAGGTTTAGGCAGCCCTCATTGCCTCAAGACACAGCTTTCAAATGTACTTGCAGATCCTATATTTATACTAAAATGTCTAGTCAATTATAGATAGCAATAACAAGTATCTTCCACACAAAAAACAGTTTCTTGTTCAATCACATAAATATGAAGTGTCATTTCCTTGATCAGGTACAAATTGACACCAGGTTTGGAGATAAGGCAGGGTCAGAAGCTCGAGTAATACAAGCACCTTGTCTTGTTATGTGCCCCAGATATTCAAAGCTTCATGATTAATTAGACCAGCACATTGAAATACTCTCTCAATGTCTGCTCGTCTTATTAGCAAATGAAGCTCTCTTGGTGTCAAACACATTGAAGTATCAGCAAATGGCAAGCATGGGCTGCTCGTGCTCTTTCTCATTCGCACACTTTTGTTGGCCAGTTACAATTTGCAAACCAAAACAGATGACAATGCAGGGTCAGAAGCTCCAGTTATGGAAGCACCTTGTCTTAGAATGTGCTCTAGATATTCCAAAGCCTCTTGAGTAATCACCTCACCTGGGATCAGCAGAGGTATACCAGGTGGGTATGGGCATATCAACTCCCCACATACATGTCCGATACTCTCTTTGATGCCTACTCGTTTCTTTTTAGCAAAGAATGCTTGTCTTGGCGTCAAGCTCATTGAAATATCAGCAAATGGCAAGCATTTGCCAGCGACCATGCTTGTCTTTCCCACACATGTATCTCGCTGAAAAGGGAATGCTTGTGATAATTGCTCTAGTCCTGATACTAGTCTCTCTATATGCTCTTCACAAGTACCAAGGTTGATAGCAAAAGTGATAGAGTGGGACTCGACGAGTTCAGAAACTATTCCTCGAACAGCGTACAGAGTTTCATCTGCTTCAAAACCTGAAAAACCAAGCTGTACTGCGCTAATTGTTAGTCGCAAGGGATCCATAGCTGAGAAATTTGTAAAACTTGAACTTTCCAGTACTGAAATCCCAGATATTTTCTTGATTGAACTCCTTGATTTTTTTGCTAGATCAAGTGCCTGGTTAAAAATGGTGTTCTTCTCATCACTCAGTTGTGCTCTAGCTGCATCAAGTGATGCCAGCAATAGGTAGCTTGGACTTGTGCTTTGGAGCGTCTGCAAACACGTGCTTATTCGTTCTCTGTCTATTATATTACCCGATGCGTGTAGCATAGATGACTGTGTTAAGGAGCAAAGAACCTTGTGTGTAGACTGAATGGCAATATCAGCACCTTGGTCGAGTGCTGACTCAGGAAACTCGGGATGAAAAGCAAAATGAGCGCCATGAGCCTCATCAACGATCACGGGAATGTTGTGCAAGTGTGATACTCGACATATTTCTCTTAAATTGCTACAGACACCGTGATAAGTAGGTGAGGTGACAAAAACAGCAGCAGGCCTCCGACCATCTAACTGCAGCTCATTGATTGCTTTTTCTACCTTCAAGAACAACAATTGTAGAATTATTAAAGGTCCTCGACATAGCAAACCTTAAACTATATTAACACTTGCCTGCAAAGAAGTGATCCCACCAGTGATACCCCATTCATGGTTATACTCGGGGATGATATACTTCGGTACAGCTCCCGAGAGCACCATCCCAGAAATAGCCGATACATGACAATTCCTAGGAAGAATTAAAGAATCTCCAGGACGACATGTAGCCATGATAGCCGCCTGAATACCACAAGTGGTACCACCAACAAGGAACCATGTCTGTGATGCCCCAAATAATTCGGCTGCTAGCAGTTGCGCTTCTAAAATCGGACCTTGCGGACAGAATAGGTTATCAAGTTCAGGCAGTTCAGGTAAATCATGACGAAAAGGCATGGAACCAATTAACTGAGTTAAAGAAGATGGCGCAGCCCGGCCTCTATTGTGACCCGGAAAATGAAAGCTAGCAGCATTCTCTTTTGCTGATATTCCTAGTGCTTTCACCAGAGGTGGAACCTCAGGGATCGCATGGTTGTCCTTAACTTTAATCCTTAATTTTTCTTTCAACAAAGATTCCCCAACACAGCCATCCTGTTAAACTCCACATCCAAAACATCACATGCATTACAACAAGAACTGCACGTATAATAAAAAAGGAAAAAATCTCAACAAGTTTAGGGAAGTGTAAACACTAATCTTTTTCAAAATAGGGTATACAGACTATAAATAGACTACCTCTTGAGACTGTCCAGGTGCGGAAATGATACCAGACGCGTCATGCGAACACCTTGTAACCACCGAAGATGAAATCACATCTACCTTACTACCACATTTACTGATTAGTGGCAAGGAACCAACCACTGCAAGCTAAGATAATGCTCAATAAGGATCAAGTCTCATCTTCACAGGAACAAATATATCATAAAAATTACAAAATTGAAATAATTATCTACACGAAATCACAACAAAAACAAAAAATTGACAAAAAAGGGTTTCCAAAATCAACCAAAAACCTACTGATTACACCTTACCAGGAAAAGGGTTTGAAGTAAATTGCTTATCTAAAACTGCATACATGCGACTATACAACCATAATTTTGCGCCGGATGAAGTAAATTAGGTACCTTGAAATTGAAAAGTGAGAACTGAGAATTGGGTAAGACTGACCTGCGCTCGCCATTCAAATTGAGAAGCAGCTTACAACATGAGCTTACATTCTAACACAATCTGGAATTTAATAAAAAAAACACAATCTGGAACGGTGCAACCGAACAGATAAATGCGTACGTACGGTGTCGTTTAAGATGTTATTTGTTATTCAGAGACACGTAAGATTTTGTAAGAACTAAAGTCAGTTTTTTATTAAATATGAGGAGTAAGTATTTAGTGGGACATGCAATTGTTGTAGGACGGAATGACACGATCTCAATTGTTGATTTTGATTGATCTGGCGGTTGAGATTAAAGTATTTTTTAATTTTAATTTGTGACTGAATATGCAAAATATACGGACAGTCGAGAATGACGGTTATCAGTATTAACTATTAGATTATTAGAAATCAACGATAGTGATTATGTTCTATTGGCCTACGTATATATGCATGTGCTCCTTGATCTTCTTCCTAAATATGAGTATATAATTTTCAACAATTATATGATGATTGTACTTAATGATTTCGTTTTTTATATTATTACTAATCGACATCGAAATCCTATCCGTTATATCTGTCAGAGATCATCAAAAATGCTAAATTTGTCAATGCATTGTGTCCTTGTAAATTTGTCTGTTGATGGCTTAAACTGAGTCATACTCATAGGTATGATCTGCGATCATTGACATTACCAATCAATATTTCAGCTTGAAAAAATACAAGGTCGGCTAGAGTTCGAGGAGACAGACAGACAATGGCTGATGATGAAACCAATGCCTCATTTGGAGGACAATCCAAGAAAGCCTCTTCCTCTTACCATTCCCTATATAAACCCCTTGCTGCATTTCAGATGCATTCAAAGTCAAGAATCAGAAATGGGGAAGAATGATCTTGTGCTTTTGGATTGTTGGGTTAGTCCTTTCTGTATGAGGGTGAAGATTGCATTGGCTGAGAAAGGAGTTGAGTTTGAGTCAAGGCCAGAGGACTTGTTTAACGGAAAGAGCGAGCTTTTGCTCAAGTCTAACCCCATTTACACTAAAGTTCCTGTCTTGCTTCATAATGGCAAGCCTGTCGTCGAGTCTGCGATCATAGTCAGCTATGTCGATGAGACATGGGCTTCTCCAGCTCTCCTCCCTCCCTGCGCTTATGGGAAAGCTCAAGCTCGCTTTTGGGCTGATTACATTGATAAAAAGGTATACTTTCAAATATTGAGCATTACAAGGTAACTATTTTGGAGTTAACTAATCTGAAAGATTGTATTTTGCAGGTGTTTGATGCAGGAAGCAACATATGGAAGAGCAAGGGAGAGGAACTGGAGGCAGCTAAAAAGGAGTTTCTTTCGGTTTTGAAGACACTGGAAAATGAACTTGGCGACAAGGCCTACTTCGGCGGAGAGATCTTTGGATATGTTGACATTGTCCTGATAGGCTTAGTTTCTTGGTTTAATGCTTATGAGAGATTTGGTGGTTTCAAGATTGAAGATGAGAATCCCAAGTTTGCTGCTTGGACCAAAAGATGCTTATTGAGGAAGAGTGTTGCCAATGCCATTCCAGAGGCTGATAAAGTCTTTGAGTTCATTGTCATGATGAGGAAGATGCATGGCATTGAGTAGACAAGGATTCTATTCAACAATGGTTATATGATATCCAAAATCTTGTAACCTTTGTCTTGATATGAATTTGAATAATCATCTTCAAGGATGTTCTTTAAGATATTTGGCAGCATTGTGATATTCGAAGCATTTGGTAAACAATCATGTTTGATTTGTCGAAATTCGACTCTTAATAGGCTAAATCGCATGTGAAGTCAAAATGTGCAAATAGTTAAGATCAAACGTACATACAACGAAAAAAATGCGTCTGTACATTGTGCGTCACAAAAAAACTGCACTCTACATCACTACCATCGATAAATATATTTGTCTAAGGGAAAGTTGGCTCCAAACTTATGTTGCTTGTATATTATTTTGTAGCTTGGGATGGTATGCTCTTGTAAGAGCTTCAAAGGCGATTCAATGGGTCTCCTTTCTGTTAATGGAGCCCTAACTGTAAATCATTAAATTCGGCCCATTTACTCAAGCCCAGCCCAATAACCCACCACCACGCGCCCACTCGCGCATCTAATCCATTTCATCATTCTGTAGTCGTCTCAGTCCTCCTCTAGGGTTTTGCGGTTTTACCAAAATCTCCGCTTCAACCGGCGATCGCATCTTTTCATTTTCCGATTGATTTTCCGCACGTGACGTCGTAGAAATGGACAGGTACCAGCGAGTCGAGAAGCCAAAGCTGGAAACGCCGATTCTGGAAAATGAGATTCGTATCACTACTCAAGGCCTTGTTAGAAACTACGTCAGTTATGGCATTTCGCTTCTTCAGGTACTCGCTTCGTCCACATGTTCTCCGATTTTCGAATTTGTACTTTTTAGGGTTTTTGTATGTATCTGGTGCTGCAGTTGTTCTGTATGGTTCGGATAAGTATGTACAGATTTTTATTGTAAATGAAACTGTGTATATGGTGAATGTGCTTTGCATGGGTTGTCTGGTGGATTGAATTTGGTGTGTGGTGATATCTCTTGGTAGTATATGTGTGTTATTGTTTTGGAAGGTTTTGGCTTTCAGCCAGTGTTACATTTGTATTATTTATATGGTAATTCGGAACCAGATACTTAATGTTGTGGTGAACTGTTTGATTGAATGGATTATTTATTTTAAACGTTGATGTTTAGAAGATGTTTTAGCTTCTGACTTTTGAAGATCATCTTTTATTTCTTCTGCAAGACTTGAAATGAAAAATGAATTTGCTTGTTCTTACTGATACTAATTTTAACTATAGTAGAAATTATAACAGATATATTACTCGTGAGCTGCTTTCAAATTGCAATGCATTTTTTCTATTTATGTCATTATTTGTGGCTTATAATTAAAATCCGATTATCAAGAGAGTTCAAGTTTTGTGGAGTTTTTTGTGCACTGTTGCGTTATGTTCATTAAAACTGCAAGTCAGGGTTTTTTTGACTTTGAAGTTCCTGGATTTGTTACCTTTAAAATCTTAGATTCATTTCTACAGGATAAGCATGCAAAAGAAATAACTTTGAAGGCAATGGGTCAGGCCATTAACAAAGCAGTAGCAGTTGTAGAGTTTCTGAAGGTGCGTGACCCTCGCTGGTCTTATCATTTCTGTTTGACATTCTTATTTCTCTTTCCCACTGGCATTTGATTACTGATTGTTTCAAAAAATTAGCTAACCACTGTATGTGTACATTACTGAACAGAAGCAATTTCCAAATTTGCATCAAGATACATCTACAAGTTCGGTTGGTCTAACCGATGTCTGGGAGCCTATAGAAGAGGGCCTCCTTCCGTATGTTATGCTCTTTCACTTTTTGAGAGCTCCCATTTACTTGTCACCTTCTGCTATTTTTTGTATTACATAATAATTATATATCAATGCAGAGTGGAGACAACACGCCAAGTTTCGATGATTTCGATTACATTGTCAACGAAAGGGCTGAACATGACTTCTCCTGGGTGAGTACTAGCTGCTACATGTGTCTAATAATCACAATAGTGACGTTATCTTTGTCTTTCAGTTATAAATTATGATTCTGAAGAATGATACTCTGCTCAAAGGCTTCTTATTACTTTTTTTGTTCAAGGCAGCATGATGTAAGGTTTTTAATGGTATATCGTGTTTCTGCTTTTATGAAAGCTCCTCGGAGGCTGTGTATATAAATACTCTCAAAATTAAATGGCGTCAGGTGCATTATTTGTTAAAGATGGATATTCCTGTTTCAGGTATCAAGCTCCAACTCATACTGAGGGGTCCAAAAATATGAGTCAACAACAGCAATTCAGACAAGCAAGGGGTTCATACGAATCAGGATATGGGGGTAAAGACTAAAGGTTTCTTTAATTATATAAAGAATGCAATCGTTCTTTTTAATTCATTAGTTTATTTTTACATTATGTAGATTCCTACGGGAGAGGACGTGGGCGTGGAAGAGGAAGAGGTCGTGGATGGGGCAGGGGATATGGAGACTACTATCAGGGTATTGTTTAACTCTAATTGCCTTTCTCTGGATTCTTGAAAAGATGTTGATCGCCATAGCAATTACTGTCTGTAAGTATTATTTAGGTAGCAGTTGTTTGAGACCGATTTATGATAATCGTGGATACTGCAAATATTTGGGGCAAGAACAAATGTGGAAAAGCAGATACTTCTCTCAATGCTAGTTTTGTATATATATTTAAGTTCTGCCATACAGATCAAAAGGGAAACATATTTGATGTCAACGGCATGACATTCAGATATGTATTGATGTGATAGTCCTCTTTTTGCCATCTCCATCATAAGAACTCAACTAGACAACTGCTGTGAATTACTTCAAATATGTAGTCCGATCATGAGTCGTTTCAATGCATGCTAATCACCGCTCAGCGTTTTGCTCATGTGTAACATGTAGAAAGTGTTCTTCTAATGTTTATTTTAATTATATTATAGTGACGGGTGTATCTTTTTTGCAGATGACAATTATAATCGAATAGCTTATGACCAAGGGTATGGCGGAGGCTATGGGCAAGGTAGAGGTGGAGGATATGACCGTGGTAACCGAGGTAGTGGGTTTGAGAGGGTCCGAGGTAGTGGGTTTGAGAGGGGCCGAGGTGGTGGCTATGAAAGGGGCCGAGGTGGTGGCTATGAAAGAGGCCGAGGTGGTGGCTATGATAGACATCAAGGAAGTGGTTATGATGGAGGCTATGGAACTGGTTATGATGGAGGCTATGGAGGTGGCTATTATAGAAGCCAGGGAGGGGGATACGAAAGGGGTCAAGGAGGTTATGGACAAGGACAACGTGGCGACTATGAAGGAGGTCGTGGAGGGGGTTATGGAAGGACCCAAGGTGGTTATGCAAGAGGAAGAGGTGGCTATGAACAAGGACATGACAAAGGCTATGAAAATGGTCAGGGAAGTGGAGGGGTATATGAAAGGAGTCGAGGAGGGTATGCTAGAGGAAGAAGAGGTAGTTATGAAGAAGACCAGGGAGCTGGATATGAGCGAGGGCGTGGAGGATATGCCCGCGGACGCGGCAGATCAGGTGGCCGTTCAAGGGGTGGTGAATATTAGACTTGGTGCATTTTATTTTCTCAAAGTTCTGGTTGTGAAATGATGGACAAAATATGTTGAACCAGATCTGGGGATTTCCTTGTATATTTGTTAGCTCAGCTCATTGCTTGGTTACGGTGTTGATTTCTTGGAATGTCCCTTATTTTGTCAGACTATATCTTCGTCCCAAGTGACCCAGGCCGTCAGTGCTCCTAATTCTCCACCAATATCATTTTGTATTTTGCTTCTGTTGTCGTGAAGAGGATGTTTAACAGCGGAAGTGATTTCTAGTATGATCAGTTTTATGTTCAAATGGCACTGCATTTGCACCACAGAGTATCATGTTGTGAGACAAAGTTTGGTGGGCGGATGTGCTTCAAATGCATCACAACTCCATTTTTTTCATAAGTAAGATTGTCTTTGGTGAGCAAGCCTTGCATGAATCAGTATTCTAACAAATTTGTGCCAAAACACTCGCAAAAGGAGCCACTTACAACCCCCTAAAGTATGGAAAAAAGTGGTACTGCGCCCGCCTCTAGTCCGTTCGTCAGCTCTTCTAATACTCTCGCCCTCATTCATAAAAACTAAACTTTCAAAAAATAAGTTAGGCCTTTTTTGTAGTCAACTTTCACAGGGTTAAGTTTTAGAGGGATAATAGTTTTATATAAGATCGAATGATGTAATCTTAGTCGTAGATTTTATCAAATCAATGGTTGAGATTAAAGTTAATTTGTAATTAAATTGAGCGTTTATTTTGCAAAAAACACGGACGGTTGGTAATAATATCAACCGTTGGATTACTAAAAATTAACGGATGAGATCAAGTCCTTCCGTCTTACTAAAATATATATGTCCTCCTAGAAGCCTTTCCACCTTTATATTTTATATCAGAAGTTTAATACTTCCTCATTCTCACAATGTTTGTTCATTTTGATTATTATATAATTCATAAATAATTAAAAAGATGGAGAAACTTCAAGAGACTGATTCATAAATAATCAAAAATATGGACAAAATTTGAGTGAAGGAGAGAATATTAAATTAAACTTTTATGAAATTCGTCAGTTTATGATCAAATTTTTTTAAAAATGCAAATACCAAAAAAACATAATGAATTAAATATTTAATTTATTATAAAAATTACAAGTTTCTATTACTCATTTATATACATAAATTCGTTTTGCTAATTACAATTACCTTCAGAATTGCAAGAAGTAAAAACATTCACCAAAAAAAAACATTTACCAAAATCAGTGTTATTAAACCCGACCCGACCCGGCGGGTTGACCCGGTTGACCCGGGACCCGGGCACTTAATCGGGTCGGGTTTCTTATTGACCCAGAAATGCTATTGACCCGGGTTGACCCAATCAACCCGGTCGGTTCAACCCTTAACCCGGTCGGTTCAACCCTTGACCCAATTAATTTTTCTTATTTTTTTCAAAAAAATTTAAGTGTTCGAGCTCAAGCTAAGCTCAATAAACCACGCTACGTCTCAGCCAAATTGACCATGAGAGGCGTGCAATTTTGAGTGAATGCATTGGCTTTTTTATTCAGCTTTCTCTACTGATTCGTTTAGGATTAAGCGATGTGGGATCATAATCCGCGGACCCTTAATGATTATTTTCGCGGACCCTTAAGAATTAATTTAAATCTTGAGGGTCCGCGGAAATAATCATTAAGGGTCCGCGGAAGTTAATTAATTAGCATTGAGCTGTATTGTTGAGAGTGGGATCTGGATTAAAATTAAGTTTTGGTGTTCAGTGAGTAAGAAATGGTCAGATTGTTTTATCGGATTTTAATGATGTCGTATGATTGGAATATAATTTTATATCGTAGGTTTGAGGCATCAGTTGACGTTTTTTTCATTAGTGTGTTGAAGTTTTAATTTGGTTGAGCATTGCATGAATGACAAGTCTAGCCACGTGACACTGAGGAAGTGGTGAAATCTATGCTTATGAGAGCTACACACAACCTTTATCACAACATATGATGTTTGAGAACAATTAGATAGGTTGAAATTATTATTCTTAGATACTGTAGCCATGTCCTGCAGTGTGTAAACTTATAGCTATGTGTTCTTTAAACAAAACCATGCCATGCCAATATGCCATTTCTATTTGAAGTTTTAGGTGCCCCTCTATTTTAGGTATCTAATTCATTTACTTAACATATTATGAGAATTAAAAGTGATAAATATACTTTTGAATTTATTTACTTAACACTTTATGAGAATTAAAATTGATAAATATATTTTTGAATTTGTATATATATTTAATATTCTATATTTGATATAAGCATTGACCCCAGGGTCGACCCGGGTTGACCCTCTGACCCATTGACCCAGTGACATAACCGGGTCGACTACCGGGTCGGGTTTCACAACACTGACCAAAATATAAATAAATAAATAAAATCCATCTCTTCTTCTTTCCCTCCTTATTTCCTCTCATACAAAATCTCATCTCTCCCTCTTCTCTTCTCCTCTGCTCTGCTCTGCTCCAAATCGCCGACAGCCACCATCCGCCACCCAATGGGAAAATACATGAAAAAGTCGACCACAAAATCCGTCCACGACTCCATGGAAATTCCCATGTCATCCACCGGCGTCCGTACCCGCGCCAAAACCCTAGCTTTACAGAAACTCCAACAACATAACAAGCCCTCAATCCCCGCCGCCGCCGACCCAGTTTCTGATGAGTATTCATTCATCCAGCTACGTAGCCGTAGACTAATAAAGCTGAGAACTTTGCAGCAAAATCCCAACTCAGCTGCTGATTCCGACTCGTGCCCTAATTTCAGCTCCAAGGGATCTTCTAATTTGAATATTGGGTTAAAGAAAGTGAATGCGTGTGATGATAGAGTTAAGGATGGGGTTGCTAAAAGAGACTCTGAAGGATCATTCGCGGAGAATGATTTGGATTTTGAATCAAGGCAGATCAGGTATACCCTTTTTTTCTGCCATTTTTTCCGATTTGGGGCTTTTTTGATGTGTTTGCTTTTTTGTGATAAATTGATTCAGATGATTACTTTTTGAGTTGTTGTTTATTTTATTCCATTTTGGCTGGTTTTTAATTTTCCGAATACATAACTAAAACTGTTTTTATGAAAATTCACGCTTGATTTCACTACATGAGTGTTTGTTCGCAGCTGAGATGTGAAAGCAAGTCTTTTTTATTTTTCCGCATTGTTTTATTTTGTGACGGAAAATAAGTTTCTCTTGCAGTCTGAAATCTTAATTGTATGTTATGAATCATTTGAATTACAGAGGGAAAATGCTTGAGAAATGAAAGTGTCTTTTTAATTCCAGTATTTTGCTCTTGTGGGGTTGTGTCCATTCAGTCCTTCGTTAATCTTTTGGTCTCATTTATCTTTTGGCCTCATTTCGGTAGTTTAAACTGTTTGCGGCCATGGGGCCTGTGTACACGCTCGAGCTTTTAATTGCTGTCTCTTTGTGTCGGGCTCACTAAATGCGATATGACTTTGTCCTTCATAGATGCTTGCTACTGCTGATTTACAATGATTCTTTATAGTAGGGCTTCAAGAGAAAGCACCCCTTGCAATTCGGTGAGGGTTTTGGACTGTTTCGGTACTCCTGGCTCCACTACAAGGTCCCACGCATGAGTCTTTCCCATCCTGGAGTTCAAAATGTTGCGCAACATGTCATTCCTAATGCACTTGAGCTTGAAGATTTCTTTGCATTTGCTGAGCAACAACAACAGAGATTATTCTTGAAGAAGTACGCATCTTTAGTTGTGTGCTATAAATTTTTATTACTTTATAACACGATAATATGTTCTTTCAGGTACAACTTTGATGTCGCGAGTGAGAGGCCCATGCTAGGACGCTACGAATGGATGCCAGTAAACCCCTAAGGTTTTGGAACTGATGATCTGCTGACACCAAGTGATCCTGTTATCCCCATACATAACTACAAGTAAAACATCCTCTAACACATCAAAGATGCATTTGGTCAATCACCTTTGATCAACTTTAAAAGTATCCTTTTAGGGGATTTTAATTCTAGCTATTATGTTGAGGCATAACAGTCAGCAAATGTGGCTCAAGTACTATCCGTGAGTGTAAATAAATTCTTTAAGAAGCTGGGTATGTCCAAAAACCTATCAAGTAAAATTTGGGAAAATCAAATTTCTCAGTACACATTGTTGAAAACTTTGACCTATAACCTTAGGAACAATCGTTACTACTACATGTAGTACGACAAAGTATTCGGCTTGTATAGTTGCTTTCAGAATCTACTCTGTAAAAAATGTATAAGTAGCCAAGACAGACAAACAAGTTCACTGCAAAAGAAGCCCTGTGGTTTTTAAGAAGCAAAAAAATTGTATGTGTACTTCTTATATCTAGCCTCTGGTCCGCGTGATGGTGATGCTTCCCTTACCTCCAGTGCGGATTCTTGTTTTGCCTGTCACAAGTTTGCCGGATATGGCAGATTTAGGGAGGTTTGGAGGAAGTGGATCGGGTTTTTTAGGTGGAGCATGTATTTTCCTATTGATGTCTTGCAAGGTCATGCCACCTTTTTCTGGGCACGGTTTTATGAAGGTAAATGGATATGCGACAGATGAAGCTAGCTTGATTGGAGTCTGATGTAAGATGTCCGACCTAAATAAAAACGATCATTTTAAAAAGGTAGAATGAAACAGTCATCACATTCCAAAAGAAACTAGAATCTAAAAAAATGTATTACAATAAATTACCTTTGAAAATTACTTTCCCAGACATCGTTTTCAGAGCTGGTTTGGGAGTAGACGGCGCAAAACTCTGAACTGGAGGAGCTTCATGATTTTGTTGAATCTCACAGAGATCTGTTAAGTATCCATCTTGTTAAAAAATTGTATAATCACTTCAATCATAGATTAGCGAGCAATATGAACTAAATATAAGCTTATCAAACAACCTGCGAGGCTGAATTGAACATTTGATGCTGCTGACAAAGTCCTACAATATTAATAACGATCAACAACCGATTCGAGGAAGATAACCGGTGAACTTGAATATTGTTTACAAAGTTAGAGGTTGTGTACATGTCTTCCGAGTTTATATCAGTATCATTGAGAAGCTCAGCAAGCCACTGGTCTGGCTCCATCATATCAAAATTTGAGATCGGATAAAATCTATAAATGAATTTAATATTTGTTATCCAAAATATTGAGTATAGAAATCAATAGATCAGCGTTATATAAATAGTAATAGCAAACCTGAAGATGTCTCATCCCATGGGGAAATGCCATGTAATAAACTTTCCATGGATTCTTCCGTATCCTACATTTGGATATTAAAAGGAAAGAAGAGGAAATTAGTGGACCGAAAAAAACCCAAAATCATTAAATTTTAACCATGAGGAACTAGGAACAAATAGTTTTGAAACATCATCTGTGTAAATGCTTTGGTGAGATTACAGAATGTCCTGTTTAGCTCGACACTTGAGAAAACTTAAATATCCATAAAGATTACTACATCGTAGACAAAAGTGAACGATGATGCACACAAGCAAGGTGACAGTTGAGAACCAAAAGCATAAAAAGAAAGAAGAGGAAATCAGGAAATACCCAAAAGCATAAAATTATGAGCATGAGAAACTAGGGACAAACAATTTTGAATCATCTTGGTAAATGCCTAGGTAAGATTAGTTATAGAAAACCTCTTTTGCTCGACACTTTAGAAAAATTAATAACCATAAAGATTACCACGTAATGGAAAAAGTAAACAAAGATGCACATAAGCAAACACTGAGAACCATGATTGGAAAATGAAAAAGGGCTGAAGAATTAATGCCCCCTAAAGCGTTACGAGAATCTAGATCATCCAAATTTGTTTACAGATGTTTTATGGTTGTATATCCACATATTATATATTAATTTTCATTTCCAAATCCGATGGCTATAATTGAATTTAATATAACTGAATGACTGGAGTCAACACTATAAATGGCAATTGAATAATAGATGGTGTGGTTCTTTAAATAGCATGGTGTCTATGGTGTCTAGGCCCTGGAATTACTTCCCAATTTAGTTACAGAGGTGAGGGTACGTCAAAATGAATCTGTAGCTGCTAAAAGTGTGCCGCTAGTAATAATTAGAAATGAAATTATGCGGACTGCGAAAAAAATATTTGGACAATAAAAATGTTAATGTATAAATTAGCAAGCTTTAAGACAACAGTTCATATAACTTCATGAGCGCCAAAAACAGATGGCGAGGCAACAAGCTCAAGATTCATCAATTCGAAAGAATAGCCAAAGGCAACATATTATTTCCCATAAGCACACGGAAAATAAGTAACGACACACGACATATGCTCCTACAGTTTTAGTAGCTAAAAAACTCCACAAGAAAAGTTCCATTGCTAAACTGACAATTTTAATGCAAAAGCTAACCTTTGTATTCAGGTAATCGGGTGATAGCTCCTCTGTGCACAAAGGAAACTCTATCGGTTCATCATTAAATTGCAGCACCCTACGCCGCTTAGCTTGCGAAGACATGACTCTACTTTCTTCATATTCTTTAGTCGTATCTTTCAAAACATAAAAAAATTACGTTCCAACTTGAAAATATCTTGAAGCTAAGAAGTATGTGACAAGAGATTACTAACCACTCTCAGAAACTTTCCAGTGTACGTCTAGACATGCTTTGACTGGAGTCGTATTCATATCATTGACCATGTACGACATGTCCTCTTGATTTGCAGTGTCTTTGGTCCACTGAGAAATCTCTGCAAAAAAACACGACGCAGTCCAATTCAAATACCACCAGAATACATTTGATTAAAGCGAAACACAGAAGAAAATATAAAATACCATAATGAGGTTCCTCCAGAAGAGAACAGTCAATGTCTTGCCAATTCCAAATTACCTCACTGGCAAAATGTGAAAGAATGTCATTAGAACGTACACCAGAAAACAGTTTACAAGAGATTCAAGCAATCATACATCGCCTAATTACACAAATTACAGCATCAAAGCATCTAAGTCACACCAAATAGAACATGATATCAGGCATATGCATTCAATCACAATCAAATGCACAAAAAGACACAGCTCCACAGTACATGCAAATGCAAACATTGAATCCAAAACCTGAGAAATCTAACTGATGTCCTTGTGGGCACAATCCATCAATGTAACAATTCATATACACTTAATCAATAAACCCAAATCATAAACCACAACAACAAACATACTCCCACTCAAAATTCAATCAAGCAACACTCAACCCTAAAACCAACAATTACCCATCTCAAATGTAACATTCAAATCACAAAATCCAACCCAAACCCAGATAAAAACATCCAAAAGGGTACTCAAAACCTACTCTTCATTGACAAAATCCATCCTGGGTTATCAAAATCACAGCATAAGAGCATCAAATGTAGCCGTTGGAAGATCTAAGAAACTTAAATACAAACAAGAGGCGTGCAGTCAGTAATATCAAATCGAATAATGTAGCTTAGGCACAAAAACTGCAGCGGAGAAAGGTCGCAGACTCGAGCCTTTTATGGTGAATTTATGTAAAAAATCCTATAGCACCTCGCCACTACTTCTTTATTTTGTTCTTGAGTAAATTATTGTAAACCACCTTTATATTGGGTGTCTTTTGACAAAACCACCTCTATAAAAAATATTTACTTAATAACACCTTTATACTATAATTTATTGCCAAAACACACCTTTTATTAAAATTTACTTAAAACCACCTATATATTAAGGGATAATTGCCGAAAACCACCTCTTATAGGGCGTAATTACCGAAAACCACCCCTTATGCATTTTATTGTCGAAAACCACCCGTTGTTAGTTTGTTTTTTGCTAAATCACACATTCTAACGTTTTCCGTTCAATTAGTGTTAAATCTCCGTTAGATGTATTAATTAGGTTAATTAAATTCAATTAATTCAATTAATTCAAATAATTAGGTTAATAAAATTCAATTAATTCAATCCCCAAATATCAACAGAGATAATTGCCGAAAACCACCTCTTATAGGTCGTAATTGCCGAAAACCACCCGTTATACATTTTATTGCCATATCTCTAAATTCTATGACCCTTTTTTATACAATTTTCACACTTTTGTATTACTCCGTCTGTCTATCTAATCGATCAATTCAATTAAAATCAAATTTTAATTTTAAACGTTAAGTTGAATATAAATTATATATAGAGTAAGGATCTAGAGGTTTTTAACAGAAAACTTAACACTGTTAACTAAAGGTGTATTCTGACAATAAAGATAGTATACTGGTGGTTTGCAGAAAAAAATTTGTATACAGGTGGTTTTGTCAAAATACACCAAACATAAAGGTGGTTTTAAGTAATTTTCTCTTCTAAATAATATGTATATAGGTGGTTTTATGAAAATGTGATTAATATATAGGTGGTTTTAAGTAATATGTATATAGGTGGTTTTATGAAAATGTGATTAATATATAGGTGGTTTTAAGTAATTTTAACAAAAGGTGTGTTTTGGCAATAAATTATAGTATAAAGGTGTTATTAAGTAAATATTTTTTATAGAGGTGGTTTTGTCAAAAGACACCCAATATAAAGGTGGTTTACAATAATTTACTCTTTGTTCTTTTTTAATTTATATTAAAATGTTTAATTATCTCATGTTGAAATTATGGTCAAATACAGTCTTCCCTAATTCGTGACATTTGTTTTCTGGGAAGTGATAGATTGAGTTTTGTTATATGTTTGTAGAAAATAGGATTATAATTCCGACTTAAAATAATCATAGGTTAGTATACTAACCGTACATACAAGTTGTATTACAAATCATACGTAATAAGTTCGATTTTTTATTTTCAAAATTTAAAAACTGGCTACAACGAACCAAATAGAGATAGACTACTTACTGATAAGTTGAATTCTAAGACCAAATCTTGGTCATACGTTTGTAATTGCAACATTTGGAGTTTGGAGTGTGGGTCTTTGTCCATTTTAAGTAGTATATTTGATTTGTTTTTAATTCTCGTTATTGCTATAAATGAATTTAGCTACCTTTCATTGTCTTAGGTTGAATTGAATTGTGTTTTTGATTACTATAAATGGCCTTTTGCAACCTTTTATTTTCTTAGGGGAATGTATTCTACTTCTACCAATACTTTTAATATGAATGGATTTTGACGAAATTTGGAAGTCAAGATTGTTGATACATATCCAATTTTCTGTTCATACTAGGTCAATTTTGATTTTTTTTATAAACTGCACAGAGCCTGTAATGAGGCAAAAATGAACTAATCAGGAAATCTCTTACCCCAGAAATTCCTGAAAGTTCAAACAAGGGTATTAGTGCTAGGAAAGGCATTCTTGATTTAGTTAGCATGAAGGCCATTACAATTTGGTAAAATTACAAACTTAATTTAAAACCATAAATTGAATTTTTGCTTATTTTAAACAATTGAGATTGAGTCCCTGAGGCAGTGAGTATTGTGATTGAACACCTGTTCAGCTCTGACAGTTCACTAGGATATGATATATAGTTGATGCAGAGTCAATGCAGAAGTCAAAACTGTGTGTAGCTGGTTTGTTTATACATTCTTCAACAAAGACAACCCATTCCCACACCCAAGCGCAGTCATCCTGTTGTGTTCATTAGACATTAGTTCCTGGTAAGGGCGGACTTTGGTTTTTGTAGGGAGCCTTGGAAAAAAGGGTGGACAATATTGACTGAGAAGTCCAACACGTGCCACTAGCTTTACTTCGACAAATAGATATCTGGATATAAATAGAGTCAGATCATTGGGTGCAACTCTTATGGGTTCAAAGCCAAACTTATAAACGAAACTATATCCTAGAAAGCAATAATTATAGATGGGAAAAAGTCAAAAATTACCAACTGCATCGATGCATCATAGAAATACCATACGAAATAAAGATGAAAGAAAGAAAAAACGAGATGCATCTATGGGACTTACCTCTGAATGCTTCAAATAATCTGCAGCTTCACCAATGCTGAGGTGAGGATGCTTCAAAATGGTTTGCCGTCTTTTTTCGATTGAGAATATAGACCTAACAAGTCTGGAAGCACCATCTCATGCTTTGTCACAAACCTTTCTATAAATAGCGGCTCAACGCATACTACAACTGAGCCAAGCTTTATGTCATCTTTTGTGATCACACCCTTCTCTAAAAGAGTCTTGATAACAGAATACCGAGGTACAATCCTCTCCATGCGATATTTAAAAATCCATGGGCTTTCTGCTATGATTTGAGGCTTAAACCCCATATAATTTACCAAAAAATCCATTATTTCGTTAATCTTTTTCTCAGAACATCCCATGAATAACGGGTGCTTCAAAAATGCATTCACCAAGTGTATCACTCCATCCCCATTTCTTAAAAGCACTACATCGCTGATCCCAAACATGATCCTTCAAAATAGTAATCACTATCACGGCCTCAACAAACCTAAACTTATTTACATCAAATCCCATTCCTTTCACCTTATCCACCGCCTTCCTAAACATATCAGCCGGACACAACAACCCGTGTGCTCTATGACTAAGCGTTTTTGACACAACGCTCTCAGACACACCGGCTTCCCTCAAAGTCATCACATTAGGACTCAAAGTATCCTTCAATTGATAATAAAACAAGTTATGCCATCGCAACATCATCCACACCACATTTGCATCTTCACCCACCAATCTCCTCAGCGACTCCAACGAAGGCAAAAGCCTATTCTCAACACTGCTACACAAAATCATAGGACATATTTCCACTATCTGCGCAACCGTGGCAGGAGAAGCTCCATACAAAGCAAAAACATCAACTTTAGGCTTCAAAAATCTCTCAGGATCAGTTAACAACACTTGCGGTCTTAGTCGAACAATCCTAGCAATTTGGGTATCACTAAATCCATAATCCTTAAAGAATTTAAGCACTTCTGTAGGCTTATCTGAAGATTTTGAATTCAGCTTAGTTGACCAACGGTTGGCGGGCTTTTACCGTCAACCCAAATGACTAACTCCTCAAGTTGGGAAACAGTAAAGTTTTCATCTTTAAGGTTTTGATGACTCTCAGATGCGGTAGATACTGAGCTGGTGGTTGATTTCGAATACTGGATGCTGATTATGCTGATGGAGGTTGATAAAGGAGTGAGCTTGCTGCTGCAGAGAGTTTTGAGCAAAAACCCTAACGGCATTTTTGGCGAAGACGCTAAAATGAGATGAATTGAAATTGAACAGCGAGCAATTTCGTTTCGAGTATCTGGAAATTAGCAACGAATGAAACCCTAGAGTTTCAGTTGGCGTCGACCCCGAATTGAGACGAGAGACGCACGTGACAACCACGTGTTTGAGGCCTTTTGTGTCATTAGCTGATTGCAATTACTCATTCTTCTCATGATTCTCGTACGTTCTCGAAACACCCAGTTTTTTAACACACCGTACTTCTGCTGTAAATGCTGGATTCGTGAAAATGGAGAGTGAAGATACGAAAAAGGTGAGATTTTTGTACCATTTCTTTACTGCATTTGCATCTGTGTAGCAGTTAGTGGTTTTTGTTTACGTTTGGTTGGAGATTTTGTCGTTTCTATGAACCCTTGCATTCAAAGGTTTGAGCTTTTCTTGTTAAAGCTGATGCAGTTGTAGTGAAGGATTTGGAGAATGTGATTTTTTTTTGATAACAATGGGACTAAGCTCACAAACTCTGATAGGAGGACTAAAAAGCTAGGATGAAGAAAAAATATTTCTAGGACAACAATCCAGCCTGATTCAGGTCCACAGCTTTGAAAGGGCATATTTTGCTACTGTGCGCCAATATAATTAACATAATCATATATATTAAATTGTTTAAAACTTAGTACTTGTCTCCATCCATGTCTTCTAGAGCTTCATCTAACATGTCTTCATTCACGTCTACAATATAAAGCATGACTATACGATTCAAAAACACAACAAGACTTTACCAACGTATGAATATTCATAACCAACCATCTCATGTCAAGCATATATACATGAAATGCTAACAATGATGAAAATTTTGAAAGCGAAGCTATCATACACATTAAATACATTCAAAACATAGCATGAAATGAAAAAATATTATACAAACTTAACTAGTCCATAACTTTTGATTAAACACCTTAAATGATATCTCATGCAAAAAGTCAACCCTTTCACACCTCTAAACGTGAAATGCCACGTGTAAACACCCAATTGGATGCATTGAAAGCAATGCACGTAAAACCATGTCTGCGTCATCAACTCACTTTCTCAAATTCCTCCATTTACAGCAAATCCAATTCCATCAATCCTCATTTCCCCACAAATTCTTGCTTCAATCCAATCCCAAATTGTCACCTTGCCAATGGGAAGGAGACGAGATTCGGATTCAATGGCGTCCAACACGGTATTCGGATGGGTACAGAAACAGTCTATGAAAGTGCAAGTAGCTCTGGCTGTTTCGATTATGATCGCTACAACCATCGTGCTTCATTATTTTCTCAACGACGGTGATTTTTTCTACATATTTTGTGAAGTTTCGCATACGATCGCAAATTTGATCCTCGTTTACAAGCTCACCAAACACAAGAGTTGCTCAGGTATGATACATTGTGTTTATTGCTAGATCAGTCCCTGTTGCAAACATGAATAAATTAGATATAAAATTAATTTATTGCATCAAGAAATTCAATTTTAGGACTTTACGCAATTTTATATTTGATATATGATCTTGAGGTTTTAGATTGAGGACTTTTTATGGCTTATGGAGGGTGTTAATCTTGGTGTTATCAGGGCTTTCGCTGAGGACTCAAGAGCTCACGGCGGTATTTGTTGCATCCAGGCTGATGTGCGTTGTAATGGATAATTTTGGTATGGAGCTTCATGTCGTGCTTGACTTTATAACGTTGATTGCAACTGGCTGGGTGATATATATGATGAGATTCAAGCTTCAGTCAACTTATGCTAAAGACCTCGATAACATTCCCATTCATTACTTGGTAATGCATTTCAGTACTTTACTGTGTGTTTGCTTCTTTCTTATACTGAAGCTTGTGCATAACTAATCTTCATTTTGTGACAGTTGGTCCCTTGCTTTATCCTTTCACTGATTGCAAATCCTGGTGGTTTCGACTATAGTGGGATGACACTCGTTGTCCTTGTGTTCTATGCATTTTCAACCTACGTCAAGGCAGTTTCGATCCTGCCTCAACTTTGCTTGATTCAAAATTCTAAGGTGCGTTTCTCAGTTAGACTAACATCATTGTTTAGCTGCAGTTTGTTTTATATTTTGAAAATGACTTGTTATTGATTCTGTTCATGCCTTCAATACTCAGATCGTAGAACCATTTACAGCTCACTATGTGTTCGCTCTAGGCTTATCTAGATTCTTTGGATTCGGTCACTGGGTATTGGTGGTAAGTCTTATTTGGTATACAAAAATTCTACGTGCATATATGCTATTTTTAGCTGCAGCTCAATCTGTCCTGCAGTTTTTTAAGATGTCAGTCAGCATATAGATTCGATCATTTCTTGTTTTTCTTGAAAGTTACAGTCTGCAATATTTCATTTGTAGATTTACGAGTCAGGCGGAAAAAGCTTGCTTATGCTCGGGACGAGCTGGTTTTATTGGTTTGTAATGCAGATGGTTGCCGAAATAGTTCAGACATTTATCTTGGCTGATTTCTGCTATTACTACGTCAAAAGGTTTTGTTAGATTCTCTTCGCATTTGTGTTCCCTAAATTTAAATACCATTGCTTAGCTTTAACGGTTAAAGTGTCATGTTCTCCGCTTGCAGCGTCATCCGTGGCCAACAAATAACGCTCCCCGTGCCGGTCTAGCCAGTTCATTCAACTCCAGCGGCCGATCTCGGCGTTCCCTCCAACTGTCTTACTTTTCACATACATTTTTCAGGTTGCAGTGAAACCTGAGTCGTTATAAAACATAGTATCAATTTTGTGTCAATTTCAAATTATTTTTTGAAGTACATAACAATTCAATTGGACCGCTTGATTGTGCGGGTGAAATTTTGACCCGAATCAACAGTTGATTACCGGTTCAATTTGACACAACAGTCAATGTTGGACAGAAGCCATAGAATACAACTGTCTATGTCTCTCTCACCTCGTTTCAATTCAAGTCCAACCCTCACCTCACCACCTTCTTCATCTACTCCATCCACCACCATCCTCATCTTCATCATGCCTTATGAAGGTGGTGGAAAACAATAGAAGCATGACCAGCAAATCCACCCATTAATCAGTTTCTTCATTTCACCAACTTTGTCAGTAGATCCCTCATTTTCTAACCGTTCTATCTTCCAATCCCTCAGGTACATAAACAGTCACTGTATTGAGTTCCAGGCTTCTTTGAAGTTGGGTTTTTAGATGGCTTTTGGTTTTAGAGTCTTTGATAGATGCTTATTGTAGAATGCATTGTGTTGGTGGTTGATGGACTTGTGATTGTCAAGTGTCTGGTTTTGGTAAAGTTGTTGTCTTTGGAGGTTATTGGATTGTGGATTTGGTAAAGTTATTGTCTTTGTGGATTTGGGTTGATGGGTGTTGGAGTTTTAGGAGGTGGAAATGGGACTAGATTGACGAGGGTTGACTTGGTTTTTGTTCCTTTGTGTGTTTTTGAGGCTTGGTATATATCTTTAGCAAGATATGGACTTTTGATACTTTAATCTTTGATTTGATTTGATCTATTTATGCTTGCCCATTGAATGGTTGAAGTTAGGAACTCAAGTGTGTTGCCGACATAGTGTTGACTTGGATTCGTGTTGGATGGGTTAAGTTGTGCATTCTTATGCACCAAGCGATGTGATGCTGTGTGTGCATATGATGGAAAATTGCATTTTACAGATTCATGTACTTTAGTCCAGGTCAGGGTGGTTTAGTGTTTATGCTACATGTGTAGGATTGGTGGCTGATTTGTGTTAGTGACAATAAAAATTTGTGTTGTTTGGTTTGTTCTCCTGTGATTAGTATTTGCGGAGGTGACAAAGATACGCTCTTAGCTGAAAGTCTATGAGGTTGACGAATTATAAGCAGGATGGTAAGTGTTAGAAAAGCCTGGCGTAAACTCATGGGACTTTCCCCAGGTAAGTCAAGTTGGTATGAAAATTAAAATCCCAATGTGGATGACTTTTCCGCAAGAAATAGGCCTTTCCTTAATTTGGGATACTTTCCTTCTTAAAAAGTTTGATATCCATTTATTATCATGCAGCAGGACACGGCACTTCTCTAGGCCCGCAACTTGGGCTTTCTAATGGTGGTGGTCTAACATCTAGGTATCCTCGAGGCACAAATTCCGTTAGTGTATATCCCATGCCACATTCTGAATCTGAGCAGCCACCTCCGTTGAAGGTGAGTACATCCTGACTAGAGCTACTAAAACTACGAATTCGACAAGATATTGTCATTGAATTTATGTCCAAGAAAGGAAAGATCATTAATTAGTGTTCCATTTTGACTATTCTACAGAATAATGTTGATCGATTTGGCACTGGTGCATCAAACATGTCAGCCTCTAGCTCCACAGTGGAGCAACATGATCAGAAGACAGCAGGTTTGAAAATTTCTTAAGTTATAGTTTCTGTATATATGTTACCACCGCAATGAAGTTGTACCATGACAGTGCAACTGTTTTGAACTTAAATAGGTATCAAGCGCAGAAAGCCTCACAAGCGAAAAGTTTCTCATGACAGACAACCATGTCTAATGAGGGGAGTTATTTCAAGAATATGAAATGGCAGGCAGCGATCAAAGTTGAGAAAAAACAAATTCATTTAGGGACTGTCGGGACCCAAGAAGAAGCTGCTCATCTCTACGATAGGTATAAGTTCTACTCATTTTGGTATTTACTTAAATGCATCACAACAGCCAAGAATGCTTTCATGGTAAAAATCTGTTTTTATTATAAACAAATCAGAAAGCTCACATTTTGCATATGACTAGGGCTGCATTCATGTGTGGAAGGGAACCAAACTTCGACATATCCGAAGAAGAAAAGCAGGAGCTCTCAAGGTTGAATTGGGAGGAGTTCTTGGCTCTCACACGACACACAATCAATAATAAAAGTGAGTTCCTCCCTCTTATTTCTTCCATTTCCCACTTTTTCCTTAATAATACTATCTACCTTCTTATTTCAGAACACAGAAGAAGACGTCAAGCAGGAATCAAGAAACTTTCACCTCCTTCTCTGTTAACGGATGACAATGGCGGTGTTGAAGAAGAGCAGGAAGTCAGTAACTCATCAGCCTCGGAAGATTGAGAGATGAGAATCCAACATAAATCTTATGGCCTTCTCCATCTCTTCTGCCATTTCTTACTTATGTTATACCACTTTTCAATTGTCTATGGATCATTTCTTTGTAAAATGTCTTCCCTAGAAACAACATTTTATTCAAAATTCACAATCTTATGTAACATGTTTGTTACTGTTTTCAACAAGGAATAAATTTTCATGCCATAAACTTACCTCCAATAAGACCAAGAGCAAGATTTGTCCTAGTGATACTCATCCAAAATCATAACCTTGAAAATGAGATACAATCAAATGCTAAAACACTAATAAAAATATTACTAAGAATTTTCATGAACTTAACAAAAAATTAGTAGCCATTTTCCTCATCTTAAACCAAACTTAAGCCCAGATCAGCAGCACATCATTACCTCAGTCACCCACAGGCCACAGCTTCTCCAAAAAGCAACCTCTTTTACTTCTCTCATGAGTTTCTCCTCATCCTCAACCAAACTACATTCCCTCACTCCCACTTCAAATCCCATTTCCACCTCTTGTTAAATGTGTCCTTTTACAATGTCCCTAATTCTGTTTGTCCCAGATCTGTCGATTTGAGCAACTGGGTTGGTTAGAAAAGTGTTTGATTCATGGGGGTCGAGTCTTGGTGCTTTTGTAAGGGTGTCGGTAAGTCGGAGAAGATGAAAGGTGCGATCTTTGCAGCTAAAGGTTCATCAATGGCGTGCGTGTTGTCCAATGTCGGTGGAGCTTTGTTGGGGACAGGTTTTTTGATTCATCGGAATCTGCTAGTCACGACTCATGGGAATTTGAATTCAATTTCGGCTGCTGAGGCTTCAGAGATCCGACTTGGAAATGGGGTTTCTGCTGCCCTTTTTCCGCACAGGTTTGAAAGAATTGATTTTTGAGTTTCAGTGTTTGGTAAATTATGAGATATTGAATTGAATTGAACTGATTTGATTGTATTCATATGTTTGTAAACATCTGGTAATTGTTGGTATTTTTCCGTATTTTGGGTGTAGGTTTTTCATCACAAGTTCAGTTCTTGACATTACGATAGTGGGATTGGATGTTATGGATGGTGAATCGAATGCGCAAGGAGCAGCACAACCACATTACTTAAAGACGTGTTCTAAGTCGAATCTTGAGTTGGGGAGTGTAGTGTATATTTTGGGTACGCGGAAAAGGATGAGTTAGTAGTTGGAGAAGGGAAGGTTGTGATAGCTACTGATAACTTGATTAAGTTATCGACTGATGGGATTAATTGGAGGCCTGGATCGGCAGGATTTGATTCACAGGGGAATCTTGCATTTATGATTTGTGATCCGATGAAACTGGCTACTTCGGTGAATAATTCTTCTTTCGGTGTCTACCACCACGTTGTCGAC
The DNA here is from genome assembly GCA_006409495.1 of Sedum album. NCBI lineage: Eukaryota > Viridiplantae > Streptophyta > Magnoliopsida > Saxifragales > Crassulaceae > Sedum > Sedum album. The sequence goes on from QZGG01001702.1 coordinate 43,628, forward strand.
ATCATCAGTGAAAAAGGAAATGTCTCTGCAATTTGGTATTCCTGTGCCGGTGATATGTGATTGGTTGAATCAGCATTGGGAGGGGAATTTAGATGAGGTTTGTAAACCGAAGTTGCCCCTCATGAGATTGAGGTCGACAGGGATGAAGAGTGACCATTCTTGCACGTCTTTTACTAAGAGGCAGGTGTTTAAATCGGAAGAAGGGAGAATGATGGAACACCGTCATCATCTAATGCGATATCCAAAGCTAGGTCTCTCATGGCTGCAAGTGGAACCATACATGGAGCTGTCAATGCCAATCAAGATGAGATTCGACCAACTGAGCGGCCACAAGGAATTCCAACTCCGGAAATTTATGAGTCCCGTAAGTTAACTTCAGTACCTGCACGTAAAAAGGACAATTCCCCTGTACAGCTTCTGGACATCAACTTTCCCCAAGAAAAGCACGAAATGTTGTTCCATCGATACCTCCGGAAAATCACCCTCCGCCTTTTGAATACCGATTGCACACACATTAATGGTCCAGCAAAAGACAGACAAGTAGAGAGATCAGATGTAGCTGAAGCAGTATCATCCATTGGTTCAGTAAACGACGCTCTTAGTGAAGTTGAGTCATGTTCATCAGCAGTCCATGCACCACAAAACGAATACATCAGTGAAGGGGAAACAATGTACTCCGCTGAAACCGCTGAAAGCCGTAACTACACAAGTCCAAGAGAAGGTCATTTCAATCAAGTTGCAAGAAGTCAGAGCTGCGTGAATTACAAACAGATGGGGAACAACATCCCAACGAACTCCAACGTCTTCAAAGTCGATATTGGAAAAACACAAGACTTTTACTCAAGGAAGAAAGGTTTATTCCCAAGGGACGACTTCCCAAAGGAGTAATGATTATTTCAGTCCTACAGTTTCGTCTATCATGAAGAAACGAAATAATATGGAACAGCCAAGTAGGCCTCGACCAAGCGCAGTAGTTCATTCATCTCCAAAGTGGAACTTCTGAGTTTAATTAAAACTTTCGGCACTTCATATTTCACTCGTAAGTCTGCTTCTTTAGGTCATCTTATTGCGATTGTGATTCTATCTATACATGTAACTGTTACTCTTTGAAACATTTACATGTACAAGACATTTTAAGTTCTGCTTGTCTTATACATTATCAAACTGGTCATGTGAAAAGAAAGAATCAGACATGAGAGTTAAAATCACAAGCATGTGGTACTGGTAGCAGATGGCTCCAGTATATTATAGTTTCCTCGACCGTCATGTCGAGAATATTTCTTCATCGCCGCCACGGAAAGCAGCTGCTCTGGAACAGGAATAGCGAGATGCTTAGTATTTGAGCATTGTGATTGAAAATGGTTAAGGTATGTTTTTTTATTAGACTAAAGAATTTGAGGTGCTGTAGACAATAAATTTTGTCTATAATTAAAAATTAATCAAATAATTATTTAATTATTAAGATTTGGGCTGCAAAAATAGGCCCAAGTCACAAGAAGAAACCCGGCCCAAAACATGGTTACAAGCCCAGAAAGCCCACAAGCCCAACAAGGATTTTCACTCTATAAATAGAGTCTCACTCTTTCATTTGAAACATACACAATTCAAGAAGAAGAGAAGAGAAGAGAAAGAAAGAGAAAAGGAGAAGAGAAGGAGAGAAGACAACGCCCTCCACTACGAAATCCAGCAACGCCCTCCACTACGAAATCCAGTTTGCGCAGTCAACAAGTGCACAGAGCACCGCCTGCCAAACATTACCAGCACACAAGTGAAATCAAGTCATCGCGACCTTCACCCGTGCAAAGCAAATCCGTTCAAGTAGAATCAGAGGAGTAACAGAGAGAGTGAATACGCAAACTTCTGAAATTCAATACAAAGAAAACATTTGTAACAATATTTTGTTCAATACGAAATATTACGTTTACAAATCTGGTGAACCCGACGTGAAACTCTCTACCTCTCATCTCTACGACCTACGACTTTACCAAGACCTACTACAAGGATGTCTATTCAACAAACCAACTCTCGCAGTCCTACCCGAACCGCTACCGCTGCATTGCAAACCAAGTCCACCATCATTGACATGCAACGCACTGATGTCATTACGAGAAGCATGACAAGGAAGATGGCCGTCAGTGAAGCTGCTGCAAGTCTTCGCGCTGCTAAAATACCAACCAAGGAGCGCACATTCGCTGCTGCCTCTATTGCTGCTGCAGCTGCTGCTTTGATTGCATCCAACTCCCCAAAATCCAAAACCAAGGGAAGCGTCATTGTTGACAAAACACGCTCATCAAAAGCAAAGGTGAATTTAGCTAAGAAGATGGATGCAGTGGAATCCAGTAGAGCTTCTGTCATGACTATCGGCGCTAAGTCCATCGAAGAGCAGATGACAGAAATGAGGAAAATGCTCGAAGAACTCTCAAGAGCCAACAATGAGAAGGATGAGCGAATTGAGTTCCTCCAGAAAGAGCTGAATGAGTTGCGTAAAGAGAAATTAGAAGTAGCAGACGTTGAGGAAATGTCGAGTGACAATGATTCTGAGAAGGCCGATGGCGCAAGAACTGAGCGTCAATTACAATGAGAAACAACTACAAGATATGATAGCAAATGCAATCAAGCTTCAGTTAGGCGGCAGTTCGTCAAGTGGTGCACGCTACTCGAAGCCGTATACAAGAAGGATTGATGGATTACGAATGCCTTTAGGATATCAACCTCCTAAGTTCCAGCAGTTCGATGGCAAAGGTAACCCAAAGCAACATGTAGCTCACTTTGTTGAAACATGTAACAACGCTGGTACAGAAGGAGACCTGTTAGTAAAGCAGTTTGTGCGCTCATTGAGAGGGATTGCATTCGACTGGTATACGGATCTAGAGTCGGAATCCATAGATAGCTGGGATCACATGGAGGATGAGTTCCTCAACAGGTTCTATAGCACCAGACGCATCGTTAGCATGAGTGAGCTGACTAATACAAGACAATGGGAAGATGAGCCAGTTGTAGACTACATCAATCTGGCGTGGCTGCGTTGAGTCTTGAGTGTAAGGATCGTATCAGTGAAACCTCTGCTGTGGAAATGTGCATTGATGGAATGAGCTGGGAACTTTTGTACATCCTTAAAGGGATCAAGCCTAGAAGTTTTCAAGAGTTAGCTACGCGAGCGCATGACATGGAGATAACAGTCAAGGGTCATGGAAGGAGTCGCACATCCAATTCAAAACCACCAGTTGAAAGAAAGAGTTCAAAAAGACAGACAAAGTTGTCAAGAGTACCACTAAGGAAGCAATGGTTGTCGGCTCTAGTAGCGCTCCAGTGAAAATTTCTGCAAAACCAAAACAAGAGAAAAGGAAAGAGTTCTCTCCAAAAGACTACAGTCGCAATAAGCCCACGCTAAAAGAGCTTCAAGCTAAGAAGTATCCGTTTCCTGATTCTGATTTGTCAGGAATGCTTGATGATTTGTTAGAAAAGAAGATAATTCAGCTACCGGAGCCGAAACGTCCTGATGAAGTCAACAAAACTAATGATCCAAAATATTGTCGTTACCATAGATTGGTAAGCCACAGTATTGAAGACTGCATAACATTGAAAGAACTCATAATGAGGCTGGCTAGAGAAGGAAAGATCATACTGGATGTTGATGAAGCTGTGGAAGCAAATCATACCACTGTGACAACATGCAAACATTCATGTCACAAACCTCAAAATTTGTACAAGTATCATATCCAATTTGGAAGTCAGATGCCTGTAGAAGTTTGCATGGAAAAGTCATCAGTATTGTCAAATGTCGCAAATCAAAATGTAGATGCTTCATCGCAAAGCTCAAAAGATGTTGATGACGATGAAGGATGGATAGTTGTGACTCGAAAAAAGCCAAAGAATCGAGTGTTGACAAGATCACAGACCGTCTATCGAAAGAAGAAGCAAGAAATAAAGGAAAAGCCGCGCCGCTCGAAAGGAGAGAAAATGTCAAAGAAGATGGTGAAGTCACATATGCTGCCCACTGACCTTATAAAGCAAGTCGTTCCAACCCCCATCACTCTAGTTGAGTTTTTTCCCAAGGATTACTTCAATAAAGTTGGTGTCAATACAACCTCGATAGCAACCATTGAGGACAACTCCACTGAAGAACATGAATCACCGAATGACGAGATTACACCACAAACTTCCAACACGCCTGAAGAAATGCATGAAAGGATTCAAACACCTCAAATTCCAAAGATAGAGAAAGTACAAAATGAAGAAAGTTCGTCTAGGTATGTTTCATGCAATACGGCGTTGACCTTCTCAGATGAGGATCTGCTCCTTGGGTCAAAACTTCACAACAGACCCTTGTACGTAACTGGCTACATAAGAGAGCAAAGAGTGAACAGAATTCTTATTGATGGCGGCTCTGGTGTAAATCTCATGCCAAAAATAACTATGAATGAGTTAGGAATTACACTTGATGAACTCTCCAACAGTCGAACTATGATTCATGGTTTTAATCTAAATGGTGAGCGCGCAATCGGTATGATTCGAGTGAATCTCACGATGGATGAGTTATCTTCTGACACTTTATTCCATGTCATTGATTCAAAAACATCATTCAAGTTATTGTTGGGCCGTCCATGGAAGCACGAGAATGGGGTTGTCGCTTCTACCCTTCACCAATGCCTGAAGTACTATCGTGGAGGAGAACGAAAAATAAATGGGGATGCAAAGCCATTCACAAAAGCTGATTCATTCTTTGCTGATGCAAAGTTCTTCGAGGAAGGTGTGTCAGAAGAACTTTTGCCTTCTATTATCTCCTCAACTGGTGAAGGAAGCAGAAAAAATGAAAATATGGTGAAATCGAACGATTTGCTTCATCAAGATACAATGGAGGTTGAAAATGGATCAAGCTCTTCTCAGCAAGTTAAAAGGCCGGAAGTAGCATCAAAGAATACTGCTCCCATCTTGCGATATATACCAAAGTCTCGGCGTAAGCAAGGGGAAAGCCCTTTTGTAGAATGTCAGAGTTTCTCGACAGATCCTAACGGAGAAAGGAAAGGAAAGCAAGTTATAAAGCAAGAGTGGGTTGTAAAATCAAAAGCGGTGATTCCTTTAACCGGATTGAGTCAAGCACAAATTGCTAGGCCACCACCAGCAGGATTCGTCTTCTCTTCATATGAATCTTCTGAAGGAGGGGAGAGTTCAAAGGAAAATTCAGCGCAAACGCATATAAGTTGATGGAAAGAGCTGGGTATGACTTCACAAATCCGACGCCACTTGGAGTTGTGATCAAGCCGCATCAATATAGCATCGATCAGATAAGTGGACTTGCTCCCAAGCGTACAGGTTTGGGTTACGAATCTCATGAGCCTGTAAAGATCTCTGGTCGTCGCAAGGTTGACAAGACTTCAAGTCATTACATCACAGAAGAAGAAGAAGAAGAAGTGATATTTGATTCTGACAATAATTTGCCTCCGGCTACATCCTCAATCTTTGACCGAATTAGTCCGCCAGTAAAGAGAGCACGATCCTCAGTATTTGATAGACTTAATACTCCGACGGAACGACAAAACCTTCCTTCAAGAAGAGTTTCTTCAGTGTTTGACAGGTTGGGGGCAAAATATGAATGTAAGGAGGAGCCATCTTCTTCTAATTCCAAAAGTCCAAAGCAGTCAAGAACAAAACGTTTGAAAGGATCCAGCAATTCAGTTTTCAATCGTTTGGAAACGTTTGCAAAGAAGGAAGAGCTTATCAACAAAGATGAGGGTGTCGAGAACAATGAAGTATCAACCTTCCACATCACTGTTGAAGAAATGAGTGACAATGATGAAGAATTGGAAGCTGATCCGGCACCACCAACACTTGAAGACGGGGGGCAATCCACGGTTGACGATCTAAAAGAGTTGAACCTCGGAACCGCAGAGGATCCACGTCCCATTTTTGTTAGCACCCTTCTCACCAAGAAGAAACAAACATGTACTACGAGCTGCTAACTGAGTATAAGGATGTATTCGCGTGGAGCTACACAGAGATGCCAGGGCTAAGTAAAGACATTGCAGTTCACCGTTTGGCAATCAAAAGCGATGTAAAACCCAAAAAGCAATCTCAACGACGCTTCAGACCAGAGTTAGTCCCAGAAATTGAAAAGGAAGTGAACAAGCTCATTGATGCAGACTTCATTCGAGAAGTAAAATATCCAACTTGGATTGCTAACATCGTGCCGGTGAGAAAGAAAAACGGACAACTGCGAGTATGTGTAGACTTCGAGACCTCAACGACGCATGTCCTAAAGACGACTTCCCTCTTCCAGTCACGGAGCTAATGATTGACGCAACCACTGGACATGAAGCTTTATCCTTCATGGATTGTACAGCTGGATACAATCAAATTCGCATGGCACCGGAAGATGAAGAAGCTACAGCGTTTCGCACTCCTAAAGGGATATTCTGCTACAAGGTGATGCCGTTTGGATTGAAGAATGCAGGTGCAACATATCAACGAGCAATGCAACATATTTTTGAAGATATGATGCACAAAACTGTGGAATGCTACGTTGATGATGTAGTTGTCAAGTCTAAAGATAGAGCAGATCACATTCAAGATCTTCGTCTAATTTTTCAAAGACTTCGAGAGTGTCAACTTAAGATGAATCCGCTGAAGTGCGCTTTTGGTGTTACATCTGGCAAGTTTTTAGGATTTGTGGTTACTCACAGAGGCATTGAGATAGATCAAACGAAGATTAAAGCTATTCAAGAAATGCCTGAGCCTAAAAATTTGAAGGAATTGCGAGGATTGCAAGGGCGCTTGGCCTATATTAGAAGGTTCATCTCCAATCTTGCAGGGCGTTGCCAACCGTTCAGCCATCTAATGAAGAAGGATGCTCCATTTGTTTGGGATGAGAGATGTCGCAATGCTTTCAATAGCATAAAGAAGTATCTTTCTTCTGCACCAGTATTGGGAGCACCAATCCGAGGGAAACCTCTAATCCTCTACATTGCCGCGCAAGAACGATCCTTAGGAGCAATGTGTGCACAAGAAAATGAAAGAAGGTAAAGAAAGAGCTCTTTACTACTTGAGTCGAACATTGGTTGGAGCGGAACTCAATTATTCTCCCATCGAGAAAATATGTCTTGCACTTGTATTCGCCGTTCAAAAGCTAAGACATTACATGCAAGCTCATACAGTTCGTGTTGTTTCCAAAGCTGATCCCATCAAGTATATACTCTCTAGACCGTCCTCTCTGGTCGACTGGCGAAATGGGCAGTGCTCCTAAAGCAGTACGATTTGGTGTTTGTGCCTCAAAAAGCGACAAAAGGTCAAGCCATAGCCGATTTCTTTGCAGATCATCCGGTACCGGCTGAATGGGAATTTTCTGTAGATCTTCCAGGCGAGGGAGTGTTCTGTGTTGATATACTTCCACCTTGGCAAATGTACTTTGATGGTGCTGCAAGAAGGGATGGAGCCGGTGCAGGGGTCGTATTTCAGTCACCAGAAAATCACATTCTTCCTTATTCATTCACCTCGCTCAGCTATGCTCAAACAATGTGGCTGAATATCAAGCTCTCCTATTAGGACTTCAGATGGCGATTGAAATTGGTATAGACAATATGGATATTTACGGAGATTCACAACTCGTAGTCAATCAGGTGCTCAATGACTATGAAGTTAAAAAGGATGACTTGATCCCTTATCATAGACATGCAATTCAGCTCCTTAACACATTTTACTCTATCAATATCGGACATGTTCCAAGAAGTGCCAATAAGTTGGCTGACGCACTTGCTAATCTTGCAGCCAATTTGGCACTGGGGGCAGAAGAATCCATGTCCATTCCAGTCTGCAATCGTTGGGTAGTTGCGCCAGATGATGAAAATGAAGAAATCAAGGAGTCAACAAATGTAATACACGTCTATGAAGTTGACACCGATGATTGGCGTCAACCCATCATTGACTTTCTAAAGCATCAAAAGCTGCCAGATGATCCAAGACACAAAACAGAAATACGTCGACGCGCTCCAAAATTCATTTACTATAAAGACACCCTTTACAGACGTTCTTTCATTGGGCAATGGTTAAGATGTCTTGGCAACGAAGAAGCAATGCAAGAGGCTCACGCTGGTGTGTGTGGTGCGCATCAGTCTGGTCCCAAACTTCATGGCCGCATTAAGAGAATGGGTTACTACTGGCCCACAATGGTACAAGATTGCATGGAGTTCGCAAAAAGTGTGACGCTTGCCAATTCAATGCTAACTTCATACACCAACCTCCAGAGCCCTTACACCCTACAGTGGCGTCTTGGCCTTTTGAAGCATGGGGACTTGATGTAGTAGGGCCAATTTCTCCGAAAGCATCTAACGGGCATGCATACATTCTTGCAGGAACGGATTATTTCTCCAAGTGGGCAGAAGCAGTTACGTTACGAGAAGTCAAAAAAGAGAACGTTGCCGATTTTATAAGAACACAAATCATCTATCGCTATGGTGTTCCGAGGCGGATAATAACTGACAATGGCACACCATTCTTCAACAAGCATGTGACGAGTCTGTGCGAAAAGTTCAAGTTCAAACAATACAAGTCATCGATGTATAATGCTCCTGCCAATGGACTAGCTGAGGCTTTCAATAAAACGTTGTGCAACTTATTGAAAGTAGTGTCAAAATCAAAGCGTGACTGGCATGAAAAAATTGGTGAAGCGCTTTGGGCATATCGAACGACAGCTAAAACACCAACTCTAGCAACCCCGTATGCTTTGGTGTATGGAGTAGAGGCTATATTGCCACTGGAGCTTCAAATTCCATCTATGCGCATTGCAATCCAAGAGGGACTAACAAGTGATGAAATGACAAGTTACGTCTTGCTGAGTTGGATGCTCTTGACGAAAAAAGGATGCATGCACAACAAAATCTGCATGTTATCAGGCAAGGCTTTCACGAGCGTTCAATAAGAAAGTGCGTCCTCGATCTTTTCAAGTTGGAGATTTAGTGTTGGCTGTGAGAAGACCCATAATTACTTCACATAAGACAGGAAGTAAATTCATGTCAAAATGGGATGGACCTTACGTGGTACAAGAAGTCTATACTAATGGAGCCTACAAAATTGTTGATCAAGATGGATTGCGCATTGGTCCAATAAATGGAAAGTTCCTGAAACGCTACTACTGTTAAGAAAAATGTAAACTCCTAAGCAAGAGTATAAACTGCATACATTGAACTACGTTTGACTTGATCTTGTGAATTGACAAACTATGTTTATTCACAAGTACGTAGGCAGCTTGAAAGCATTATTATTCAAGTGCAGTCACAACAATACAAAAATAAAATCTCCTGGCCCGCAAGAGTTAAAACTGTGAACGGCTAAATAAACAAAAAAAAAAAGACATCAAGATAAAGGAAACTATGATTTTATTGATCAAAAAAGTTTCAACAGATTGCATGAGGATAAAAAAAAACAAAGTAAAAGTCTTCAAGTTCTTCACATGGCTGCATCAAGATTCCTCTTGCACTTATCTAGTCGACGCTGCATCTTCTTCAGTTGGCCTGAGAAACTTCCTGGTCATCTAGCTTTTTCTGAAGGAACTCGAGTCTGGATTTGGTTGATGAAAGCAGTGAGAGTTGTTGTTGATGCTTCTCCTTCATATCTGCTTCTTCTTTCTGTAAGGCGGCTATCTTCTTCGCAAGATCTGACATTTGCTCCTCTTGGTTCTCACTGATCCGAATTGCATTCTCATAAGCCAGTTGAGTGGATTGAATATCTGCTTCAACACTAGTGCCATCTAGGATGTCATTGTCACCAGGAACACTCTTCTGGGCGTTGAGAAAATCATTCACGCTTCTCACATATGCGTCCACTAAGGCTCGAAGACTGGAGCTGTCACCACCAAATCCCTCAATACCGGCATAGAAACTTGCAGCAGAATCGGTCACCACACTCTCAACTTGGTTGTAGGGGCATCTTTAAGCTTTTGAAGGAATAATCTCCTCACCATCATTACCGCTTCATTAGTGATGTCACTGTTAGGCAGAATTGCTTGGAGTGAAGATGATGATGCAGTAGTGTCACCTCCAACATTTTCCTTTTCACCAATGTGAGAACTCTGACATGTGTATGATGAGTTAGTCTCCTGTTGAGCGGCTGAATGATAGGAGGATTGGGCTTTCCTCTACCGTGGACTTGTCTGTGACATGCAGTTTGGAGTAGTGGCTCGTGGATCAACTCTGGGACTTCTTTTGACAAATCAAAATCTCCCTCCTGTTAAAGAAAAGAAATGAAAGTAAGCAAAATATTAAATAAAGAAAAAAAAAGTTAAAGACAAAAGTACCAAGGTAAGGCGTTCAGGCACATCAATGGCATCGGGTAAATCCCCAAAAAGCTCCAAACATACTTGGGCAGTCCGCGCTTCGTTCACACGACGATGCTTAAGGTTGGTTCCACGCTCGACGTCATCGCTGAGGATATCACCCGACCGTTTACTTGAATCCTTCTTTTGAGAGCGATGCATATCTTTGTCACTGGACTTGTCAACATCAGTCATCTTACCCTTACCTTTGAAATCCACGCTAGCTAGAAGACGATCAACATTCTTTCGGAGGTCGCTGACTGTCACCACTTGCCACCATTGCCTGAAGCCATTTGTGGTTAGGGTCCCCCAATTCTCAGCAGAGCATGGTAACATCACATTGGTCTCAGAACCAACAAATAGAAGTAATCTGAAGTGCTTTAAGGCAACATCATGAGCAATAGGACCATCATCAACGCCACGTGGAAGCATTTTGGGAACATCTTGATAAAAGGCAAACTGTCGGGCAAAGCGGGTCGGATGATATGGCTCAAGAAAGAATGATGTCTTCAAGCGCAATGGAAGGTAGGCAGTGCGCAACGAGATAAGATACTGGTTGTGGATGTATCCAAAGTACCGTTCTCACAAACTGACTCGCATCTGGTCCTTGTTGGTATGAGACTTGAAGCTTTGAAACTAGAACCCTCGTGGATGAGCTGGCGAGCTGCAATGTCAGTAAAATGCTTCGCTCCTTGGTGACCAGAATACCTCGTCATTAATGGAGTCCCAATGCTGCCAAATTCATGATGAGTGCCGAAGTATTGACCTAACCATCCGTAAAGATAATGGGCTGGAAATGCTGAACCTGATGAAGAAGGTTTGTCTGCTGTCGCCATCTTGTTCAGACCATGATAGATACTCGCAAGTACGGAAGGAGCTAAGCTGAACACCACACCTTTTGCCATCAGTGTAGCCACTTCAAAGGTGCCAGGTCTGATCAGCCTATCATCTTGCTCTGGTAATGCAAAAACGCATAGCCAACAGGATAAAAAGGCCGCCAAATATGTGGTTTTCCTTTCGTTGTCATCAGTAATGCCTAGCTCAGTGAATACTTTGGTTTCTTCTTGACTCCACGCCGCAGGATTTTTGGAAATGTCACCTTTCGGGTTGTATCTGTTCTGAGGTGGATTGTTCGCTTCACGTGTCCGTCTTGAAGGAGGACTCTTGTAGACGTCTTGACGTTTGCACCAGAACTGAATCCATTGAGCAGCTGAAACTCCACTTTTAGAATTGGGTTGGTCGGCCAAGAAACAATATACGCTGAACAAACGCTCGCACGCCCGAGGAATCCGTCGACTGCCGTCTTGATTACGTGACTCCAATGTCTTCAAAGTTGGAATCGCTTCATCATACAAGTGACCAGACACAGGCAATCCAGCAAGCTTGTGCAAATCCCACAAGGAAATGGACCATTCTCCCGCCAAAGTATGTAAGGTGTTCGTCTTCATGCACCAGCTCTCACAAAAGGCTCGCATCACATTCGGCTCTCGATCATGAAAATAAGGAGGCATACACAGCATCGTAGAGTTTGGAGTCCTTCAAGCGGGCACCACAACGAGCAAGGACGTCCTCTGTCCATTCCCAATAGCGCGGTGTAAACGAGAACTCGCCAGAGATCTTCATCATGTTTTGTCCCCATCTCACATTCCCATCTATGATCCTTCGTCCTAACAAGGAAAATCGGCTGGTACTTGATTCCTTCTCCCGGTTGATCAAGAAACTTCTTAGAACAAAAGCAGACCCGTTGTTTGATTCATCCTCTAACCGCTCAGTCATCTCAGTTGAAAACTGTCTTCTCAGTGTTGCTGGATTGAGCTTGTTGCCGTGCAGAAGTGATGGGTGGATGGAAAACTTGTGCTTCGCCTCATTTGCCTTGATTCTCTGATCCTTGACAACGCA